>JAQNCA010000005.1:20239700-20250907 GCA_029783725.1 Acanthurus tractus
TGAGCGCGATCCAAGGCCGCTGAACCCAAAGTGTGTGTTTGAAATGTGGCTTCGGTTACCGTACACACACACACACATAGACAAATAAGTGTAAGAAGAAAACTGTTACATATATCATCAACCACGGCTTCGACGTTTTCCACTACGTCTGCATTCTGACGCTTTTTTTCCCCCTTCTGCTCACTTTTTATTCGTGTTTGTGTAGCATAAAGGGCCCCACTTTTCCTGGAAAGTGTCCGGGGCCGACCACTTCCCTTGCCCCACCGCAGCTGTTCATACAAGATGCAAAACATGAAATGATACAGGGCCGAGCGGAGAGAAAAACCCCTAGAAAAATAAAGTGTGAACAGAACGAGACCCTCCCTGTTTCCAGCAGACTCTCTCAGGCAGAAAGCGAAGGTCTGCCGGCCAGCAAAAACATGCCGCCGCCCCAAGCCGAGGCTCCGAGCAGCTACCATTACAAGAACAAAAAAAAAGTGCCCTCCGTGGAATTTAGTAACCTTTGTTAACAGGCCAGCGAGGGTTTTTGTTGACCTTTTCCTGTATTTGGTTTGTCTTTTTAAAAAACACTGTTTATCTCCCAAAACACTGATTCCATAAAGTTGCTCTTCTTCTGAGTTTCCCAACGTTTTCCAGCAGCTCTTTCAAGTCCAAGTGCAGATACTTAAAGTGTTCATTCACATCAGTGCTAATAAAGACATCAGCTGACTCGTTACATCGAGATAAACGTCTCCTCCAGGTCAGAGAAGCCAATGTGCAATATTTAAATTTCCACTTTGGCTCCTGACCGCAGACAGCTGTGCGTCTCCAACACTCCTCTGATGTCCTGGGATCCATTTTGGTGTCAACGTTCATATTAACCTCGTATTTTATATCTTATCTCAACGAAGTTCCATTTTCTTTCCTTTTTTAAACCGCAGACAATGTGCGTCTCTGTGGTTTTTCAGTTATTTTTAACTCGTCGGTTTCCCTTCCTCAAACAGACGGCCTCCTGATCGGATCACAGAGAGACGCCTTCGAATGAAGTCTGAGATTCGGAGATTTAAAGAACCGAGCAGCTCTCTGCAGTGACCCACCGGGCTTCTCTTTCAGGTGTTTGTCATCTCCGTCATCGTCCTCCTGCTCTTCATTCAAGAGTCTCCCGGACAGTTAATCTCTACGTTATAAAGAGGAAAATCGATTGTCAGATTTGAAACATAATTCTGGCTGCAGAGGCTTTCGCACCTCAGAGAACTTAAATGTTCCTGAGTGCGGCGGAGGAGAAGAAAAGGTATTATTAAATTGACATAATCTGGCAGCGAGGCTTTCAGGGGGCTTTGTGTTGGAAAGATATTGTGACTTTTGTGTCAGAAAGTGCTTTGGCCTCGCTGCTGTTGTGATTGATGCCGAGATGTTGACCCCGAGGCCACTGCCAGTTCACGTAGTGTGATGATGAATCACACGCCGCCACCGCCGCCGCCGCCGCCGCTGCTGCAGAAGGGTCAGACTGCAACCTTTTTGCACGTTGGGTTTATTTTGTAAGTCATCTGTGGTATGCCACGGTGCATCCCGGTGCAAGAGTTCCCACTGGAGAAAAAAAAAAGGGGGTCTCTTTCCTGCTCTTGCAAAACTCCAGAAAGGATCCTTTTGGACAAACTGTGGGCGGAGGAAGTTCGGTTTGAATGTCAAGTATCGTGTGTCGAGGCAAAAAAAAAAAAAAAAGCTTCTTGTTGAGTTTTTGCGAACCCCATCATCTCTGGGCTCGCTGCAGTCCTGAGCGTACCACCATCTGGCCCACAGCTGAAAACTATTAAAGTCCGCTGGAACTTCCTCTTTACTATTCCTCCCCAGTCTGAAGGCAAGTAAGTAGCTTTTATCTCGGCTCTGTTGTTGTTTTCATGTTTTTCCTCCGTGGATCTCTTATGTTTCTCTCTCTCTCCCTCTTTCTCTCTGTTAAAAAAAAAAAAAAAAGAGTAGCAGAGCTCTTCCTTGATAAAGTATGTCAGGGTAGCTGCGTTTGATCCGCAGGAGTTTAAGTGCCAGGCTGTGAGAGAGCAAAGGGCTGGATTTTTTAGATTAGACACCGAGACACCGCGGTTTGATTCGACTGAGGAATTCTGGGACTTTAAAAAAAAAAACTCATAAACAGATTGTACTTGCGATGTCTTATGTGCGGCGCTCAGCCGGCAGAGAGATTCCAGAGCCGGGGTGAGAGCAAAGTGAGGAAAACAAAGGATCTTTGTTGATTTTCTTTTTTCTGAGGCATTATGTTGGGACCACAGTGCATGCTCCGCTCCCATTCAACGCTAAAAGCCTGCTGCCTTTTTCCTGCATATGGGTCAGATTAGTGACTCGCTGAGAGGCATTTAGAAATGGGACGTCAACTTGGCTTTCTTTCTTTCTCTCTTTCTTTCCTTATTTTTTGGTTTTAAAGAGGCCCCCCCTTTTTTTTCTGTCTTTCTTTCTTCCTTTAAGCGGCTTTTATGAAACTTCTCAACTGGTATTTGGATTCGTTTTCATGTGAAGATTGTTTGGGCTCGAGGGCGAGAAACTCCGAAGGGTCAAAGTAGGTCGCGCTCATTTCCAGAAAGAGTCTTTCTCGAGCTAAATTCCAAAAGTTTGAGTCACTGGAGGTGAGCTGTTAGAGTCTGGACGTGGTTGCTGCTGTGCAGTTTGGACCATGATACTCTGAGTAAGTTTTCACTCATATTTTCCACTATGATTTACAATTAAAGCTGCACTTACTCTACATGTTCGAGTTATTTTGAGTGGATTTTGTCTCAGTCTCATGTTCAGGTTTTGTTTTGGTACCTTGGTTGATGTTATTAGACTCCAACTGCATTCTGGGCTTTTAAATACCATTAAATTTAAAGTTCGTGGCCTCATTTGTATTTGGTTTTTGCCATGTGATGTTTGGGCTGAGCGTTCATCGGACGGTGGGTTTGTGTGAGACGGATAAAGACGGTCAGCAGCCTGCGAGCACATTCCTCCTGTGCTGTGTTTGTTTGTGTTCTCGCATGTTTTCCTGCAGTCTCACACTCTTCTGCCGAGGAATCGGGCAAACCGAGCCGTCTGCGGCCAGTAAACATGGAAAAGGGGAGACTGAGGAAGTTTGCAGCTCAGTGTCAAGTCTGTGTGTATTTCTGTGTGTGTGTGTGTGAGTGTGGGTCTCTGGGTCGAGCGTTCTCCCAGGGGGGGAGCTGTTGAATCACCAGACAGGAAGCTATTAAAGCGGGCCGAACATTGCAGCTGTCAATCAGAGTGAGTGACATCACAGTCAGGTGTCGTGGCGTTACACCTTCAGGATGTCACGAGCAGACAAAGAGGCAGCCAGTCTTTGTCTGCTGCTGCTGCTGCTGCTGCTGCTGCTGCTGCTGCTGCTGCCAGGCTTCTCCACACGCCAGCTTGAATATTTAGCGCTCTGAGAGGTGAATATTTTTCTGTATTGATCCGCAGCAGCAGGATCGATAACGACTCTGTATCAGATGCAAAGAGCCTGATCAGTTTCACCATTTAACTCTGAAAACATCAGCTGTCAAACCTGCTTCACTGTCATTTTTTAAAACATCTTCAGCTAGAATTTATTATAATGTTTTAAAAATATACCTTTTTCGTCTTCATTTCTCAGGTGTGCCGCACCTTCAGACTGCTGTGTTTGTTTAAATGTTCAGTGTTTTTAATGTTCTTGATGGAAACGAGGTGAGGTCGTCCAGATCGCCTCACCGATGCTCACTTTCCCCCAGATTCTCATAAATTAAAGCCTTAAACCGTGTAAACCCCCGTAAACCATTAAAGAGAAGCTTTATTTACTTAATGCAGCGCTGCTTTGTTTAAAGGAACAAGACTGATCTGCCTGTCTTTGTGGTCGAGGAGGGGAAACACTGCACTTCAATCTAAAAAAGCTTGTTCTCTTAAACTCGGGGGGTGTGGTGGGGGGGTTGGGGTCACTCGGGCCGCCTCCGCTATGATCCTGATTTGGCAGCGGAGACGCTGCAGAGCCGCCCGGTGCTGAGACTTGCAGACTCCAACCTCCTCGTCTTCGGAGAAAGTAAACAGCGGCCGTGTCCTTGGTCGTCGGCCCGTGCTGATGTTTCCGGCGTCAGCATGTTGGACCTGTAAAGAAGGAACACAAGTTTGTCTTTTCTCTTTTTTTTTTTTTCAAGCTGCAAAGATATTCTGCTTTGGCAGACTGAGGAATGTCCCCGTCTCCACCCTGCAGATTTCTCCAGCCCTTTTCCAGGGCCTCCGCAGCAGTTAAACACCCCTCACTATGAGAGCCCACATACATTGTATTTGTCCCTGAAAGCTACATCTCCTTCAATTACACTCCACATGTCATTACGTGCCTTTATTATGCACAGTCGGCCAAGTGCTTTTGGGTTTTTTTCCCCAATTTAAAGAGACAGTTGCTCATCACCGCAGAGCATGTTCGCTGCAGAATCCATTATGATTGGAGCAGCCGTCATATTTTAAAGTAATGTGTTTGTTTGTCAGCGGCTCCTCCCAGGAGCGATGAAGATGTTTGACTCCATCATTTTGCTGCGGCACCTCGCTGCTATTCAGCCAAAGTTAATGACCCATTAACCTCCCATGTTACACTGATTGATTCGTTTCCGCGTGCTTTAGTGTTTTATTCCGTTTCTCGGCCCCGTGACGGTCGGTTGATGGTGCCTTTTACATAAAACATTATTTTCTGAATGGCATCGTTTATACAGCGCTCATAATTGTTATTTGTGCATCAAACAAGGTAAAAGGCAGGAAGTGAAGGGAAATTTATTGTGTGAAAGTGTAAAAGGCGCTAACAGCATGAGAGGAAAGCGACAGATCCATCCATCTTAAATATGGTCTGACTTGTTAGATTGAATTTCGACCAAAGTAACACTAGAAGATGAAGGGTTGACGTGTGGTGGAAGTCACAGAGGTAATATGCTCCACAGCACACATGAGGGCGTGAAGGTAAACCACAGCAGAGTCCTGCACAGGTCCACCTGGTGGCAGAGTCCCTCACAGGTCCACCTGGTGGCAGAGTCCTGCACAGGTCCACCTGGTGACGGAGACCTGGTCCAAAGGATCAGAGAGGGTCTGTTGTGATGCTGCAGGTCTCAGGTGTTCATTATTTTGTGAAATGAGCTGTGATCACATGTGTAGATTTCTTCATGTGTTTTCGTCCTTTCAACTCTTCTGATCTCGTGTCACATCAAGATGCTGCAAGTGTCGCCGTCCTCTCTCTTTGTTTCCGTCTGTTCGGCACCAATCGGAGGATCCGTCAGGTCTCATCCTGCTCAGGTGTGCTTGAATAAAACCTGATCGGCTTCAGGTCTGCAGTTTCAGATCTGGTCCAGGATTTAAGACCCGTGGGTGTCTCCGATCCTCGTTCATTTAACTCATGATTTAGATAAATACCTTTATGCAGAACCTGTCTCCCTCTCTGCTCCGGCTGCCCCCCTCTGGGTCGGTTGGTTTGTCGGTTGCTCGTCGATATTTTCTTGTCCGAGCTAATTCTCTGTAGTCAGACGATCACTGGTGTAACTTTATTAATGAGGAAAGTGCTTCTCTATCTTCCAGCTGTGCTCGCTCGCCGGTGCAGCTCCAGACTCTGCATGCCTTCCTCTTCGCCTCTCTGTGGCACAGCAGCCTTCACTCTTCACCTGTTTTTCTTAATGAATTCTGGAGGATGTCGAGATTTTCAGACAAGGCTCAGATATTCGTAGCAGAGTCGCACTCTCGTGCATGTTTCTCTGGGTTTTTTCTTTTTTGAGATGAACATCAATAACAATCTCACCCGCTCACTGTGAATTTTTCCCGACGCTGACCTCCTCTATTCGCACGTGGGCTCGATCAAACATCACGCTGACATCCTAGCAGGAAGCTGGCGGAGCGAAGGCGGTTTAATCTAAAGCCAAACTGACTCACAGGTTTTTGCATTCTCACATTCAGATCCTTCAGGTGGAGTCAGGAGAAGTTCAGGGCTGCCGCGCATGTGTGAATGCAGCCTTAATGATGTTTTTTTGAGAGGGGAAGGTTTTCATCAGAGCCGAAGCAGAGCGAAATGAGTTTATCTGACAACTTGCAGGTATTTTTTTTCCCTGCATTGAATAGTCGATTGGCTGATGAGCAGGAACAGTGTCAGGTTACCAGGATTTCCATTTGTTGACTGCAGCTCTGAACACCAACTTCTGCTTCCCTGTAGGTAAATAAACAGATAAACAGAATATTTACTCCTACATACATACACACATACAGCTCTTTTCATGAGAACGCTCCGACCTGATGGATTTTCCAGGAATGTTCACATAAAGAGCTGCTGTACTTTGTCGTACGCATGCAGCGTGTTGCAAGTTGGATCCAAAACACGAGCAGGATTTTATTTTTCCATTCCCTGAAAAAAAAAAAAAAAAAAAAAAACTTATAATAGCTTATACTTTCCCTGATAAATGGAAAATGCCAAAGATGGGAAAAATTCAATGGGTTTTCTAAATTGCCCGAGCACAAGTTAATTTGTTTGCAAAGGCACGGATTGAAATGGCTGTTATGCGGCGAGCCTTGCATATTTTCCCACAGTGAAGGAGTAAAGAATATTGATTGCGGAGCGGCCTGACAGCTTCCTAGTCCTGGACAGTTTGTCCTTGCAGTCCTCTAGATTGCTGAGCTCTCACGGGGAATTGATGCAAAGGTCTGAAAGCAGTCAAGGCAAAGTGTCAGACTTTAGAGATGCTGGACGTTTTGTGTTCGTCGTACAAATGGCTCCCTTTTTTTTTCCTGAAACGTAGCACAGCGTGAATGCATGTGGGAGCACAACCTTTCAGCGCTGCTACGACTAAAGGAAGTTTTTTTTAAAAAAAAGATAAAAAAGAAGGAGAGCAGCTGACTTTGACCACGTTCATCTCTCGCTGTGTTCAGACCGAAAAACAACATTCTGCACACTCATGTTGTTTTTCGTGGGAGATCGTTTTAATTGCGGACAGAAATCCAGAGATGTTTAGAAACAAAACCTCGGCGTCTCTTATGAAATCTAAACCTCGTCGGAGTCAGTTTCAGGTTCTGTTTTGTTCTGTTCTCAGTTGTATGTACACAGCAGAACATTTAGTTTAGAGACGGAAAAATACGTCCAGGTTTTGTTGCAAATGCTCGGAAACAATGCTTGGGTTTTCCTTTGCACCGCTGTGACTCACCTTTGAGGGAAAACCACCGTTCTCAGGCGTGTTGGATGCTGCAGAACAGCAGAGGACAGAAAGTATGTTATTCTGAAGACCACAAGATGAGAATTAAAGCCTCCACATATGATGAGTGTGATGTTTCTCGGTGGTAAACAAAGGCAGAGCGAATGAATGGGCACTTTTAATTCAAACAACATTCTGACAGCTAAACGCTACCTCCCTCACAGCGGGGGGATATTTTCTGTTTTTTTTTGCTGAGAAATCCTTCATACTGTTTGTTTTTAGACATTCTGACTTTTTAGAGACGACTTGAGGTCAAAGTTGTTTTTAACTCGCCTCTCCCTGCTGCTTTTCCAGGTGGAATATTGTCAGATTCTCAGGAGGGAACTCGGAGACGTATTTTCCACTATGAACCGCGCCTTCAACAGGAAAAAAGGTGAGCTGGAATCCAAAAACATGCTCATTAGCTTTCTGGACGTCAGCTCCAGCAGGCTGCACAGACTCCTTTTTAAAAGACGTCTGAGAGAGAAGGAGTTTTATTTTGGAAGAACTCAGATCTCTCTCAGGCGTCTCTGGACCTGAGCTGATACTTGATGTTACACACTTTAAAGGGTCACTCCACCAATTCAACTCATTAAATTTGCTTTCCCTGTAACTCAGAGTCTTCAGTGTGAGGTTTGAATGAAGTGGATCTTCTGGAGGTTTGAGGGGGACCAAATAAAAGGTGCTGGTTGTGTTTGAAGTGTAGAACGAGTGTGTTTAGGAGCTTGGTGATGCAGTTCAGAGGCTCATTCTTCACACTGCTGACCAGCTGATGGAGCTGCAGTTATTCAGGTCCCGCCTACACGGCAACCCGACTCAGTCATGGGTTAAGTTGAGCTGTCAATCACAGCGATACAGCAACTTTTTTAAACATCACACAGCTTATTACAATCCAACTTTTCAGAAATATTAACACCACACAAGTGTTTAAAGAGCTGCCATAAATAACATCAACTCAGAGGGAAATAAATGCGACATGTACGTTGATGTCCCCTCTGCTAGCTCAGAGTGATTTTAACCTCTGCTAGCAAGGATGGCTTTTGATTTCATGGAGATTTTACACATCAGCTGTTCAGTATTAACCGAATGAATCTGTAGGAAAACTGTTGTGTGAATCCAGCATGTCTGAGTGAGAGGATTGGAGTGGTCATCCTAATTTTAGCCTCACATTATTCATCACTTCAGCGGGACTATAAAGTCTTTTACACTTAAAAAGGCTCCAAATGAAAAAACAAAACTGTGTGATGTTTATGTTGATTATTTTGCTGATTAAATGATTTTTTTTTTATATTTTGAGATTAAAGTCCTGCACACAGCAGCTTCAAAGGCTGTCTGACGGACTCTGGTTGCAATAAAGCGCAGCCCCCGAACATAAAAGTAATCATTTCCATAAAAGCTGTGAGGGACAACAGAACCGTGAACACGAGCAGAATACCAAACAGGAAGCAGACAACCGTCATGGATGTGTGTATGTCCTGACGTCCGTACGAGTGTTTAACAGTGAAAGTGCAGCGCCGCGGCGTCTTGAGGTGACCTTGCTCCGGCGCAGAGGAGGGGATATCTGGGACTGCGGCGTGCCAAACAGCTTGATGTGTTTACCATCTGTCCCGCTCCCTCCGGTGTTAATCAGCAGACCTGGAGAAACCTTGGACAGTGTTGGGGAAAGTGTCCGGGGCCCAGGTGGTGCGTCAGGCTTTAATGATATTATGGGAAGGGGTGGGGGGTGTTATAATTCACTATTTCCCATTACGTCTTCTATTTTAGGAGCTTTAGATGGTAATCAGGGAGAGCGGCACCTCGCATTAAGCTTCCCTTAAGTGTAATGGACCAGCAGATTCCTTTTCCTGTGGATTTCAGCTGTACGTTTGCACACGCCCGAGCTGTGCGGACATGCTGGAGAAGGTAAACGTATGGCTGAGGCAAAGCTCGAGCCTGAAGTTCAGCTGCAGCAGACAGATAATGAGGGTCCCTGCAAAAAAAAGGACAGTTAAACAGACCGTAAACAGTCCTCTCGACAACAGCAGGTCTTCCAGACAGGCTAACACACACACACACACACACACATTGGCCTTTTCTCTCCAACTTTGAGAAGCTGTAAACGTTGCATTCAGTCGACCGTCCCATAAAAGCCTTTTATCTTAGAGAAGAACAACAGTTTCCTAAAATCCAGCATGCACCGCTGCGTCTGAAGACCAGCAGACGCCCGACCTTAAGGCTTCCCTTTAATTTCTGCAACATTTGTCGCAGTCAGTCAAAGGCAGAAAGGTGCCAAAAGGTCTCTGACAGATGGCACAATCAGAGCTTTTCCCTCCAAGAAGTCTGAAATGGTTTTTCATGTGAGGGCGTGAACCATAACATCGAAAAATGTCTGGAATCATTCGTGTGTGTGCACAGCGTCTTTTGCCACCAGTACATTTTTTTTTAAAGCTTCCTGTTGCAAAATAAAGCAAATGTTGATGGACAGAAAAATGTCTTTTGAAGTTTATAAATCAGAAATGTATTGACACCTTATGTGAGGTTTGAATCGGTGTTTGAATCAGAAGGAAATCTCTCCTCTGGGTGAAACTTCAGCCTGAAAGAACAGCTTTAAACAGACTGGTGGACAGTTTTTGTCTCATTAGGCGGTGATGGGATTCTTCTGAAAGCCAGACTTTTTTTTTCAGCTTCTTACTTAATTTGACTTAGTTGGAAATATCAGCTGGAAACATCTAAAATGCCTCATTTCGTGTGCAGCTGATACTCTGCCTCTCGGGCCGAGCTCGAGGTCTGCGTGCCAGTGATTTCACATCAGACTAAATTATTCAGTCGCTGCTGAACTCTGAGTGCTTCTAAAAGAAGATAATTGCCTTGTGTTGTTGATGCTGTTAACACTGCTCCCTTTAATTATCTTTATTAAACTTTGATTTTCTTTTTTTTGTTCATTCATTTTATTATTTATACACGATGGAGGTTTGAACTGTGCTACAGAGCAGTTACAGCGTGTTTTTTTGTAGTTTTCTTTACTTATTAATCAGTGATATCTGTGCTCATAAATCCATCCGTGCAGTGGAAACACACTCAGACATGTGTGGTGTGTTTCCTGATAAATTTTTTCGTACCTGGTGTGAACACCTCGGCTTCTTTTTGGCGGTGAGAGTGAAGGCTGGCACACACGGCCATCCCCTCCACTGATTTACCTCCCCGCCTTTATCTCTCAGTCTGGCTGTGTTTTGTGGGCTTGATCATGCCTGGCAGGTGATGCCAACAGGGAGCTCCATCATTTTTATGTCCCCTGTTTATTGCCTCGTGCTTTTGGACGTGACCGGCGCTGAATAGCTGGACTCTACCGAAATCATGTGCACCTGTTTGCTGAGCCACAGAGCAGCACTTCAGGACATATGAGTCATCTAACACAGGTAGTGTTGTGACTTACTCCCACCCCTTTAGGTGACATGGGAGTTGATGAACTTGTAAAAAGCTGTACATCAGTTTATTAGTTAACTTCGCGAACATAAATTCTACCTGTGAAATTTAATCTGTCAGTTTTCATTTGTGCCAAAAAGTTTCTGGGAGGTGACTCGAGCTTTTGAATGCAGGTTCTGTGTTATGTGCATCAGTCTGCACGTGTCTGTCTCAGTTATTGCAACAGTTCATCAACAATCTATGAACATGCAAATGTAAATATGACATATAGGCATAAAAACAGACATCCACATGCTGCCTCCTGCTTTGCTGAATAGTCCATCCTCACTGTATTAGTGTAGAAGGTTTCAAAACATAACAGGCATCAAACCTTTGGCCTCCTGACGAGTTTTAATGTCAAAAAACACAATAAAATGTCAACAGACGAACATTAAAGCTGCTTTTAAGTGTCAAATTCTGCACATGTGACTCTGCACAGTGATGATCAAACATCCAGGTGAAGAGGTGATAAACCAAATTAATTGATTTTGACAAATTTCATCAAAGAAAGTAGATACAGAATGTCATCTTTTTAAGGTTACAACTTACAAAGTAGCCGCAGACTTCTGCGATTAGAAAATAAATGGA
>JAQNCA010000005.1:20278039-20288295 GCA_029783725.1 Acanthurus tractus
CAGTTCACACATTAAATCTAGAGTTTTAAATGTTGGTAGCTTCACTGTACAGTGGATTTGGAGCGCTGATTCAATCACAGAGCATCTTTTTTACTTACTGGAGGTCCAGGAAGACCCTGCAAACCAGTGAAACCACGATGTCCCTTCTGCCCCCTCTCTCCATGATCACCCAGGTCTCCCTTATCTCCTCTGGGTCCTTGTGGTCCCTGAATAAAGAGGATTTAACATATTTCTTGGTAACTATTTTAAAATTAGGAAGTTTAAGGTTGTGTTAATGACCTGTCACGTTTACCAAAACTCTTGTAAAAAAACGTCTTTACAGAAATCTGCAGTGCATCTGGGCTTTGTTAGTGTGCTGTATGAACAGTTGGTGACTCACCACTAATCCTCTCTTTCCAGCTGAGCCGGGCGGACCGACAGGTCCTCTCGAGCCCTGAAAGTAGGTCAGATTGTTAGAAGGCCCTCAGGGAACAAAAACCACTGCCAGCACTGAAAAACTCCCCCAACCCCTTGTTATACCCAAACATTTCCCTCCTATCATTAAATATTAACACTGCTCATGTTCCAGCGCGCCCGTGGGCTTAAATCAAATCATATGTTCTACATGTACAAATCTGTCATTATAGAATTACATCCTGCTGACAAACGCACAGAGAAACTAACACACAGAGCAGAGAAAAGGAGGAGAAAAAGTTCACTTACAGCATCTCCTCTCCTTCCAGCACCACCCGGTGCACCAACGGGACCTGCAGGGCCAGGGAGTCCCTGAGAACCAACCAAACCCTCTGGACCAGGATCTCCACGGTCTCCCTAGAAAAGTATGGACTGTTAATCACAAGCAACATGTGAAACATCACAGGTCACATTTTCATCTCTTCTTCTCTTACCCTTTGTCCGAGAACACCATCTTTGCCTGGTGGGCCATCAGATCCTGCAGGGCCCTGAAGACCAGACAGAAAACATTAAGCCAGCTGCAAACATTAGAGGAATATTTGGGTGATATCATTGAAGAACCGCAGCCGATTCAGAATTTGCACTCACATCAGGACCAGGATCACCACGAGGTCCGTTAGCACCAGGAACACCGACTGGACCAGGGGGTCCTTTGTCTCCAGTTTGCCCGGCGGATCCCTGTTTTCCTGGTGGACCCTAAAAAAGAAAAAAGAAACAAGTACCTCACAATGAAGCACTAAAAGGTTCACAAGGATTCTGCAGGAGAACCAGAACTTCAGTGATACAGACCGCTGGTCCTGGAAGGCCTGGCATCCCACGCTCTCCTCTCTGACCAGGAAGACCC
This sequence comes from Acanthurus tractus, assembly GCA_029783725.1. Classification (NCBI taxonomy): domain Eukaryota; kingdom Metazoa; phylum Chordata; class Actinopteri; order Acanthuriformes; family Acanthuridae; genus Acanthurus; species Acanthurus tractus. The sequence goes on from JAQNCA010000005.1 coordinate 20,279,337, forward strand.
ACAATGCCTCTCTGTCCTGTAGTTCCAGCTGGACCTGGAGGACCATCAGGACCCTAAAGCCAATGACAACAACACACACCGGAGATTCAGACTAAATAACGGAGGATGATCCCTGTGAATCCCAGCTGGATCTAATGCCCAGTCAACACATTCTCAGTTAGCTTGATTGAAGTTAACTTAAGCATTTTTTTTTACGTCCCTGCAACAAATACTGATTTCTTACAATTCATCAATTCAGTATTTATATTTGTGGTTAAAGTGAAAAATTAATCTGGCAGCTAGAATATGATGTCATAACAGTAAAATCAATCTACCGTGGGTCCATCTTCTCCAGAGTCTCCTTTGTCTCCAGGACTTCCGGGTGGTCCTGCTGGTCCTCGCTCTCCTTGTTTTCCTGGGGGTCCATGGTCTCCACGAAGACCACCAGGACCCTCTTTTCCTGGAGGTCCAAGAGGTCCAGGTTCTCCGACTGGACCCTGGCAGGAACAGAGTCGGTCGTGAGACAGACGGTCTCGGCATGTTTCATATGAAGAACAGTAGTTCACACGACATGCTGTCTTACCAGACCAGCTGTTTAATAATACGAAATATTTATGTTTTCCTTAAGGAGCATTTAAAAAAAACAAAAACAGACAAGCAGGCTGGTAGATGGATAGAAATTCCTGCCGTTGAAGAATGAATGTGGGTTTTAAAAAGGTAACTGCTGAATTATGCTGTAAAGTGCTTTGAACGGTTATAAAACCTGAAAATCTCTGTATGAAAGAAATTCATTTACCATTTCCATTTACTGGTGCTGAAGGCACTCAGAGGTTACAGAGCAGGAAAAGAGGCCATGAAGAGCCTTTACAGTCATCAGTAAAACCCTGACATCTATTTTAAAACATGCAGGTAGAGAGTGTGAAGAGCAGCAGGTTCAGAGCTCGGCAGGTTGTATCTGTTCATTCTGGGGCTGATCTGAAGGTTTTTGGTTCAGGAGGTTGTTTTAGTCAGCCGGACGGTCTCTGTGTTCCAATGTTAAACAATAATGCATTTCTACAATATCTATTAGATGACTAAAACATGTTTAAACCCGTTTCAATAATGCACCTCTCACACCTCTGCACACACACACAGCTGTGTCAAATCTGCATGAATGTTGGATTATCCGTTTAAGAAAGGTTGTTTCAATGTTTTTGATTTTCCTCAGGTCCCGTTCAATAATCCAATGAGCACTTTCAAAGGTTTTAGTTTTTTTTTTAAAACACACTATACTTCAACATTAAACACTGAGGTCCCTCACAGTTTTAAATAAAGGGGTTCATACAGATTGGGGAGGTACTTACAGGTGGGCCTGGTGGACCGACTCTTCCTGCAGATCCAGGGAAACCAGTGGGACCCTGGAGACAAAAAAAATATGCAAAGTCTTCAGATTCTGCCTCCTGAGTTTCATTATTTGAAGGAATATCTACTTTATAAGACAGCCATCATAGATTATAGTGTCTTAAATAATTGAACTGCAAAAGATGAATTGAGTCAGAAATTAATTCATGTCTACTCAAGTTGATCTTACACTTTGACGTGATAATGAATAATGAAATAAACTTACCGGTGCACCCTGTGTTCCTCTTCCTCCTTTTAGTCCAGCAACACCAACTGGCCCCTACAAACGCAAAACTTTATTAGAAAAAAATGGCAGCATGGCTGCAAGAAGTTAAAGCTTATCTCTCTGGACCAACAGTATACTAATGACAAATGAATCTGCAGGAATTAACGCACTTAAACTTACAAACTGAGCTGAATAAAATTCCCTCACAACCAATTTTAAACAATTTTTTGAGGGAATTTTTATCGAGTATTTTCAAACTCACAGGAGGTCCATGAGCACCGGACAAGCCCTGAGGTCCTGGTGATCCAGCGTCTCCCTTCTGGCCTGGTTCTCCAACCTCTCCCTTGACTCCTGGTTGACCATCAGGACCCTATAAGATGTCGACAGTGTTATGTAATATATCAAAACTTATTTAGTCGTGTTGTTACTTTCACATCATCTCCTGAAGCATCACAGAGCCAAAAATGATGTTTGAGAAATACAACATGTGACAGTGGGTGACAACTTACAGGAGGTCCAGCAAATCCAACAGCACCGATTGGACCGGGGTCACCTCTTGATCCCTGTCATGGGAGATAGATCATTGTATTAAAGAGCACTATTAGCTTACAACCATTCTGTATCACCACTACAAACATGAGTCTAAGTGGACATCATGAACAAAACACTGAACAGGTCTACTCACAGGCCCTCCTCTGGATCCTGGAGGTCCGGCTGGTCCTTTGGGTCCAGGTTCTCCCTGCAAACAATATCACACATTTGTTCACAAATGCTACAAACGTTCATCGAGCCTTCGCTGTCACATGTTTGCAAAGGCGATCCAAGATAAAAACAGTCTCTCACAAGCTGCAAAATGCTATCGCGAACATAAGCAGAATGATTAGCAGCATGATGCTCATTCTGGATTTTGGTGCTTAACTTAAACAGAACTTAGCGTAGCATCAGCACCTGGCATCGTTTTGACGTAAATAGCAGCTTCTTAATGCGTGTTAGACAGAAAAAACAGTCTTTACCTTCTCACCGCTGGGTCCAGCAGATCCTAGTGGACCAACAGGACCTGGAGCTCCCTGTGAACAGAAAACAACATCTTCTCTCAGCACTTATGGAGTTTAGTCAGTGGACAAGCTGTGATTAACTCTCTAATTTACGCTGTTATGTCCTGGATGTCAAAAATTTCTTTGGTTTTCTTTTAAAAGAGTCAACTCAACATCCTTGTTCATAGTTTCACTGGGTCGTAATGTGTCTGAGCAGGTGAAAATGTTTGACTCACTCTTGCGCCGTCGTTTCCAGCTGTACCTTCTGATCCTTTCTCACCAATCGTGCCCTAAAAATAAAACAGTGAAAAGTTGAAATGCTCCTTTATGAACTGTCAAAGACAGGAATCAGCAGACAACATAAAGAACAGTGAGGAACTTACTCTGTCACCTTTGGGACCAGGAGGGCCTGAGATGCCCCTCTCTCCTGGCATTCCCTGAAGACCTGGAGGACCCACATCACCAAGAGCACCGGGGGGACCAGGACTGCCCTTCAGTGACAAACGCAGAGGTCAGCAAACTTACAAACCTCTGTTATCACATCATCCAAACTAACATTTTGCTGTACGCTCTGTACCTTTGGTCCGTCTGGACCAGGTGCACCGGGGATACCCTTAGGTCCCTGCAGACCGTTTGCACCCAGCTCTCCTCTCTCCCCGGGAATTCCACGCTCTCCCTGAGGAAGAAAAAACACAAGTTTCAATCTGAAGTATTCAACTCAATCAACTGTCTGAACTTTTTCTCGTGGTGAAGTTCACCTACCCTCGGTCCGATCTGTCCCACAGCACCGAGCTCTCCAGGGATACCCTGACAGGAAGAGAAACAGGTATCAAAGCTGAGTACAAACTGAATCCTGATCACAACAAACCTCTAACATGACGACACTCACTTGGTCGCCTGGTTTTCCAGGTTCTCCAGGAGGTCCTTGATTTCCAGGCAAACCCTAAGAACACAAGACAAGTCAGACATGAACTTTCGATCATTTCTTTCTTTGACTTTTTGAAAACACTCTCACATCTTAATACCAACCGCTGACAATTACACACCTGGAATCCATTCACACCTGGAGGTCCCTGCTCTCCTCTGTCTCCTGCTACGCCCTTTGGGAGGAAACAGCAACGTCTCAATCATTTCAGCTCAAAAACTGCTATTAATGCAATAAAAGAGAAAATTAAGGAACTTACGGGAGGGCCTGGAGGACCAGCAGGGCCGACTTCTCCGTCTTTCCCGGGAGGACCCTGAAGACAAAGTGACATTAATAAATCTGACGATGACTCATCTGTGAAGGACCCAAATGACTCATTTCCTGAAGGTGTGCGAGGCTTTTAGATAACTTCTAATTGCCTGACTAATGGCTTTTTTTTTGATGATTGTGGGACCGAAAGGAAAGGAAAAAGTGCAGAATAATGAAGAAGAACAGAACAGACATCGTGCTGTGTTTATTCACACGGTCTGTATTCTTGTTTTGCTTACTTTCAGGAAATCTAGAAATAACCTCCATGTTTTTTAAGTATTAATGCTGAAAAAACAACATGTTTTACAGTTTTTTTATTCAAAAGAAAAACAGTACTCACTCTTTGACCTGCCACACCTGGAGATCCCTGTTCACCTGTCTTTCCTGGGTCGCCCTTCGAGGTTAAAGAGAAGAAACAAAAACATGATTAGACCTAGAAACAGAACAGGATATAAACTGGTTATTCTTAAATGTAGAGTGACTCTGTGGACTTACACTGAAGCCTTTGGGTCCTGACACTCCCATGATTCCTGCGGGTCCTCTGTTTCCAATGGACCCTGCAGGGCCTGGACGACCATCTTCACCAGGGGCGCCCTAAACCGAGGAAAATCAAGTTTTCACTCAGTCTTTTCTTATAATTTATCATAGCCTTAGAGCTAATTATGGATGTGAGTGAGAGCTATAACCTACCAATGGTCCTGGCTTTCCCTCTGCTCCCTGGACTCCAGGAGTACCAGTGAGACCCTTTGACAAAAAGATTAAAAAGTGAGTGATGGAAGTGTGGCTAGAGGCATAAACCTACTAAATGTAATGATATTCAGTGGAAACAGCCCATAGTGATCACATCCCATCGATTCGAGTTGATCATGATAAGCAGACGATTGTTTCAACTGAGATTTCGTCTTCTATTTCTCGCCATCGACTTGACATTTTTGTGTTTATTGCGTGGAAATCAAGTGATTAAAAATCGCCAGCTTCACTACTGACTGATTTTTATTGACCGCTCCAAATTACACCGCAGCTTTTCCCTCACAAAGAGCCCATTGGAGAGGGCATCATGTGATCAAGCGTCATGAATACACAAAGGGCGGCTTCGATCACAGGTTCTTTCTTGTGTGTGTTTTTGTTTTCATTGTCGATCACCAGCCGCCATGAATGTTTGCTGTTTACTACATGAAGCAGCCTGAGGATCAGGAGGTTACACTGCTGCATCGCTGGCTTGTTATAACTTTAGTTCGCCATCAGCTCCAAGAAGATGACATTTTTCATTTTCAAGTCATGATCTGAATGTACAAGCAGCACCAGTTTTAGGAAAATAAAACAGCATTTGCTCAGGTTTCTTGTCTGATCCGTATACGCAGTCAGTCACTGTTACTGTGATCACTACAAGAGGTTTCCACTTTAAAAGGTATAATAGATCAAAACTAGGATGCCAAGCTCTTCAGTGTTACCCTTGCACCTGGTAGACCAGGTTCTCCTGTACGTCCTGGGTCTCCCAGAGATCCTTTTGGACCTGAAGGGCCGCTTATTCCACGGTCTCCTTGAGCTCCCTATAGGAAGAGAAGTGATGAGAGCTCGTTCAGTTTGCTGACAGAAACACGAGTGCCAAACAAAACACCCACAGCAGAAAACTCTGCGAACATCTGGTTTCAAATATCACCAACTGTGGCACCATAATTTCTCTGCCTAGTTTTTTTTTTTTTTTAAATACATACTCTAATGTGAAGTAATGGAAAATGTACTGTACCTTTGGTCCAGGCAACCCATCGGCTCCGGGGAATCCTCTGTTACCAGGAGCTCCCTGAAAAGTGGACGAGATTGTGGATGAACTTCTACATCATGTGCACACTTCTGTTTTTCTTACACAAAAGAAGGGTAACATTATTATATAACCAGACGAATGAATAAGCAAAACGTGTAAAAAAAACTCTGTGCAGATGCTCCTAAGAAAATATCACAAACATCTTGATGTTTCTACCAAACACAACAGTGAAAAACCACCGTTCATTCATCTTTGGTGCTGGCTTGGTTTTGTGTGGGGTCATCAGGAGGCTGCCGCCAGTCAGAGACCCATCGAGGTTCTCCACTTAACTTTTGGTCTGTGGCAGGAAACCACCAGGAGGAAACTCGTGCAGACATCAGAAGAACATGCAGACTTCTTGCAGAAAAGCCACAGCTGCCTGGGATTCAAACCCACAACCTTCTAGCTTTGAGGCGACGGTGATAATCATTTGTCTTATTGCATGAGTCAGTGTATCTCCTGTATAAATGGAGCCTTTCCGATGTCATACACCATTTGTTTTTTTTTTAATTGTATGTTTCTGATTTTTTCTCATTTCATCTGCTGAGATGACTTCTGTTCTTGAAGAGCTGCTCTGTGACGGATGAATGTTACTGTAGGAGGCAGAACGCTGACTTACTCTCTCACCGAAGGGACCTTGAGGTCCGACAGAGCCGGGGTCTCCACGTTGTCCTCGCTTTCCCTCTTCACCCTGAGGTCCAAGCACTCCCTGGGAGCCTGGTGGACCCTGTGGAGTTGAAACACAAACCAGAAAATATCATGAGAACATAGAGATTCAGTGTCTCATTAAGCAGCATTAAAACCCAGTGAATGAAGCTTACAGGTTCTCCTTTAGGTCCAGCCTCTCCTTTGAATCCTGCAACACCAACATCTCCCTGTAACACAAAAATGCAAAAGCTTGAGTCTTCTGCACATTAGAGACTGAAATCCAGTCTTGTGTTATATTTGACAGTTCCATTATTCATCATGTGACAGGAAAGTGACAGGAAGGGTGATGATTGTGAGCAGGACAGGAATCATAACAACATCAGGTCTGTTCTGATGTATGAATATGCAGTTCTACTGTAATTAACACATTTTCTTGGCTTTAAACATTATCACTCTCAACTGCACATCAGGTTATTGCTGCTGTTAATTCAGAACAAAAAGTTAGAATTTTAAAAACTGTACCAGTTGTCCTTTGATACCAGGCTGACCAGTGCTTCCCTGAGGTCCTGGTGGGCCAGCGGGTCCAATATGGCCGCCTTGACCTTGTGGACCAAGATGACCCTGTGAAGAGTCAGAAGAGTTAGTTAAAACTCTAACTTTGTCAGTCTGAACTTTAAAAAGTAGGTACGTTTTTAAACATTATATGAGTGTACATACCACTGGTCCTTTGGTACCGGTGCCACCATCTGTACCCATGGGTCCCTTTGAGCAGAAACATTTCAAGTTAGGTCACAAAAGCAAAGGCAGGCAGAATTAGAACTGGATTATCTTGCTATAGTGTAAAACAATAAGATTCAAGTATTTTTTGTGATCATAAATAACATTATTAATAACTTTCCACTGATAAACTGTGTGAAATGTGCAAGTTAAAGTAAGAGATTCACCCTGAGGCCGACAGGTCCAGCTCTGCCCAGGTGACCCGTCTCTCCTCTCTGTCCCTGTGGGCCCTCTGGACCCCGGACTCCTGTGGGGCCGGGTTGTCCCTGTGCAAGACAATTAACACCATTAATATACAGAAGTATGACAGAATTTCACTAATGGCTGTTTGTATATTTATGCAGAGGTGAAGAAATGAATACAAATTAGCAGCAATGCAACAGTGATGCTAACAAGACGATTAAGGACGAAGAGTTTAACAATCCCTGTAAAATCAGACAACATCAGAGGCCTGTTCAAGGTAAAACACAGAGCCGCTCTTGAACCATTTCAAGTGCATTTTTTCTCTTTTAACTGTAACTCTGAAAACTTTTCTCCACCTTTCAGGATCACTTTAAATGTTGCTGTCATTCAGTTAAGAGGATGACTACATGTGTGAGTTATTAGCCAAAAAACAGAAATGGCACCATCATGCATCAATCTGGTTAATATCAGAATCATTTATGCTCATCATAAACACTGCACCTTCATTCCTGGGGTTCCTGGATATCCTGGTGGGCCACTGAGACCCAAAGGACCCTGAGAAAACAACAAGTACAGTAATTAGTAAAGTGCATTTACATTAAAAATCAACATTTAAAAGCAGTTTCTCCACTAAATTACCACCTTTAAAGTGAATCTCTTCGAAACCATGTGAGACCACAGGAATAAAACAGTGTGAACGCAGACTCACCATTGGACCGGATTTTCCGATGTTACCAGGTGGACCGCGTTTACCCTGCATGACAAAAATTCATTAGGAACTCTCTTTTGTAAGGAAACTAATCAGTCAAATAAAACCATTAATATCTGAATCCATGACAGAGGGAAGAAACATGACGGAAGCTGGTGCTTGTGATCCACAGTGATGTCCTACTCACAGCTATGCCTCCGGGTCCAGAGCGCCCCCTCTCCCCTGGCATCCCAGCAGGACCCTGTTATACACAGGCAGTGATTAATACCAGCTGTTCATTCAATGCAAATGTTTACAGTCAGGGAGCTCACAGGGTTACGTAACGTACGATGGATACCATATTTCCTTATTTATGAGAAGAGCAGGGAGTGAAAACAGAATAGTGAGTGCATGAGCATCATAATCTGATCTGTAATATCTCACCATGGGTCCAGGTGCTCCCATTGGACCGGAGGGACCTGTAGCACCCTAGAAAACAACAGAAAAATATTCAGTTTGTTGTAACCAGACCGCGTCAGGTGATTAAGGTCCACATCTCAGCAAACCGGAGTCACTTAAGAAACTAAGAAGTCTAATTTGAATTCATTCATACCTTTGATCCGACGGCTCCAGTTTCACCTTTTTGGCCAAGAGGTCCGCCGTGGCCCTGTCACAGAAGAACAGAAAGACAAGCATTGTTTGTCAAGAATTGTTACATTAAGAAAAGATGCAGACACAAAAAACATCAAATTAAGTAAATCGACTGTTATCTCGATGTATTTGTAGCACTTGCGGCAAAACGGTGAAGAGCTCATGTTTAAGGAAACGCCATTATTGTAAAACTCATTAACAAGGCAGTAAATAATTAAGATTTTTTTACTCACCCTGTGACCTTTCAGTCCGGGAGGCCCTGGCGTACCTGGAAATCCTCTGGATCCCTGAAACACGCAAACACTGACGTCTGATAGTGTTTTAGATACATTAACAACACACACTGTGGGGTCTTACA
>JAQNCA010000005.1:20305619-20323730 GCA_029783725.1 Acanthurus tractus
GTCATTAATGATAACAGCCAGAGCTGAAACATGCGCTTTTCCAGAGGAAATTCCAAGAGGATGAGACTTCCTGTGCTGGAGCAGTACTCTATTACTAAGTACAATACAGGGGGTAGAGAATGAGATTAGCAAGAGAGTATTTGCCATTAATTACAATTATCAAACAATCCTCTGAGCTTCCTCCATCACAAGGCACAATCTCACCCTCCCTTTAATTAGAAATTTCTAATCTTATCTTCCTCCTCTTCCGACCTTAAATCCTCTCTGTCCTCTTCCTCCTCTTCCGACCTTCTGTTCTTTCTCTGCTTTTCTTCCCCTCACCACCACCAAGCAGATATAAAATGAGATGAAATGAAGTTTTCTCATCTCCAGTCTGTTCCCTTGTTCAAAGCTTATCCTCCTAAACGCCAGGCCACATCAGTGAAAAGCACAGAAACAAAAGGGAGCATGAGATTACACAGAAATCATGACTTTGCTCTGAGCTCTAATTTAGTTCGGGTAAATAAAAAGGGACACAGTGCTCATTGAAGTTCTCGCTGTGTGAAGCTGATGTGGCTGATGAAGAAAAGCCTGAGAGAGAAGAAAAAAAAAAATCTATATCCACCACAGCAATCACAAGGTTTTTCAGCAGGATCCAGTTTCTCTAGAAAAACCATGTGGCTCTGCTTTAATTCTAAGTATATTTACAGATGCAGAGTGCAAAGCATTTGATCTGATTCATATGGAGCATTTGAAAGCTGGCAGACTGTAAATTTCCATCGCCGGATAAAAAAGTTTGCATTGTGCATTTCTGCAAACCAGACGCTTCGTACGAAGTGAATTAATATTTTTTGCAATGCATACCAAAGCCACGTAGTTGACATTACATGCATATGAGCCGACTTTTCTGCACCAGAGGACGACAGGGTGGAGACAGTGAGACAGCAAAGCAGCTAACCACGAATTAAAACCGCTTTAAGGTGGAGAGTTTAACCCAAAAAACAGTTAAACAAGTAATTTCAGTGACCATCGGGACATTTTCCAGCTCAGTTTGTACCAAAGAAACCAGGTTTTTAACAAGACATCAGGACGTTTTGCAGCCGTGATTGTGGCAATGCAAAACTAGGTATTTAAAGCCAAAACATGATGTTTTCCCAACTCTTACCGAGTTGTTTTTATGCCTAAACTTAACCAAAACTAAACACCACATTAAATTGCAACCCAGTCGCCAAAATAAAAATGTTGGCAACTGTATGCATCCGTGGTTTTACAGAAACATACAATACCAGCATTTATTCTAGCGATTGTGTTAGCTTTGCCACTTAAACTCGTTCAGAAAAACCACTCTCTTTCTGCAGTGGAGGAGGGCTTTTTTTTCCCCATTCGGTGAAATCATTTAGTTTAAACGCCGTGAGTCACTGACTACATGCAGACATTTCCACATCTCGCCGGTCTGGCTCTGTGTGAGGAGCGTTTGTTCGGGAACACTGACTGGACATCGCGGCCAGTGGGCAAAGGGCAGCACAGACTCACATTGTGTGAAAAGAATGCACCCTTCTCTCCGCTCATTGACTTACTTCCTTACTGGACATGTTTTGAGTCCGTGCCTATTTTGATGCAACAGACCATGATCCGATGAAAAAAAAAACAAAAAAAACCCTCCTAGTCTTACTCCCATGCTTTGCAGAACAGATGAGTTTCCCAGACAATACATGTATCTGCTCTGCACACGCTGACGAGTTAGATTGCATTTCACGAAACGCTGTACCCTCTGCTGAGATCTGGCAGTGTCGCACGCTAAAGTCTGCAGCGCTGTGTGTGTTGGAAGTCTGCTAAAACCAAATATTTTGTCCTCCTGAACATGAGCTTCTTGGAGAAAGTCTATATTTGTGTGATTGAAGACCGGTGCATGTTAGCTGTAATGCTTCTTTCTGCAAGACGTCCTTTTTGTTTTAAGGCTGAATTCCATTTATTCAGAATTATAGAAATGTGCAGCACAATAGACATAAAAATAGTCGTCGCAGTGATCAGGAAGGCCGACATATGTGGTCCAACTCTGTCAGCTCATCAATCAAAATGAGCTTAAAGTGAAAGAATTCACTTGTTTGCTCCGTGCAGCGTGCCCGAGCTCGCCGATGATGACGCTACACCTTTTTGCTTCAATCATCTCCTCACTCCAAATTTATTATTTATAAGACAACTTAGGATTTATTACTTCAAACAGACTGCAGTAATGTGATCCCCACCACTTCAGCTCCTCTACGAGAAGACCACCTGGAATCAAAAGTGACCTCCAGGCGTTTCACCGCCATTATACGAGGCATTTCTCCGTCAAGTCAATCAGCTGTCCGACGAGTCGTTAAGAGCCTAAACATAACTCGCCACATTGCTAACCCTCGTAACCCGCCGACGCTCGCGCCGTTCCACTGGTTCGCCCTTCTGCACACAACCGAGCTACAACTTAGAATTTAGGTCGAACCACAACCTGCAATTATGGCTGACAGTCACCATTTTGTGGCATCTGAACAAGCAAGCGTAGCGCTCGAGAATCCGACAGACAATATTACCACATTTTCAAGAATTTATGAGGAGGATGGTACATCCAAAATATTGGTGGTACTGGTTTTTAAAATGCCATCAAAGGGAAAATCAATTACGCTGTGATTGATAAGTTCATGGCCCATGGTGCAGGAGATCAATTTTAGAAGATATGGCCTTCTTTTCCTGGTACAGTCTCCTTCTTACACTTTGTCAGGGGGTGATGGAGTATATAAACCTCCTCTTCAGCAGAGTTTGGCATCCTGGACCTCCAGAAAGCAGAAGTAGCTGCCATGTGAGTCAAAGTGTGCCAAAAGAGGTGAAAAGGGCAAATGCTCATATCTGCATTCCAGGATAACTTCTCAAATGTCAGTGTTGTCCATTTTCCCGATTACACATCTAAAAAAAATCAACAAGAACAGAAAATACTGCAAAAGATATGAAGATATCAAACATTCTGCATCATCACACAAAGAGTTGAATTGCATGTGCATGTAATGAGAGCTGCATCTTACTCGTCTCCTTCTACCTGAGGCCAAAAATTCATCAAATACAACATTTATCAAACAAGTTCAACTCTGACTCGTTCATGCATTTTCTTTCATGACATTCATTGTTGTTTGTACTGACAACAACAGCCCATTTTCCTCAATCATAAGATGAGAAATAGGTGTGTAAGAGGGACTTCACACCACAGGAACTCCAGTCTGATTCTGCTGAGTCATTACCTGCCCCGAAGCCCTTCACCACAGAGCGAGAGAGGCTCCCAGATGGGACATAACTTCTCGTGAAATTGGAGGATTTGGAGCAATTACAGCAGCCTTTGAACCAGTCAACAGGAGAGAGACTGAGAACATGTTCAGGGGGCGTGCTATATTACACTAAGACCTGCCAACCTACAGAGGATCAACTCCAAAGGGCAAAAGTCCTCCTGATCTGGAGAAACCAAAACCAGCTGTATCAACACTCACTGTACGGGCAGACTGTGACTTTACAAGACTGTAACACGATGGTTGTGTTTGTTTTCCTGGCATCCAGGGACGGACAGCATTTTTATTTTTATTACATTAATGTTAAAAAAGGTCATGTGAGTTTATATCAGATCACAATTAACAATCATCAGTCACCGTTCTGACAATATGAAAGAGGAACTTCAGCAAAACTGGAGGCAGATACTAAAAAAAAAGGTAAAAACTGAAGTAAAAGTGTCTCTTTTTATGGCTCAGGCTCAAAAAATGCTGGATCATATATTTCCCACAATGCAACTAAATAGCACCTTACCTAAGACCCTCTCCGTCTCTTATAGGCCAACTTCTTTTCATACAGACTTTCCATTAAAAACGGGTTATTTTCTCAACGTTTTGGAGAGCTCCCCATGAAACCACAGAGACATTATTCATCTGTTTTCACAGTCTTCTCCTGAGGTCTCTTTCATTTTTTCCCCGTTAAAAGATTTTTTCTTGGGGTTTTCTTGGAGTTCGTCCTCATCCAACTCGAGGGTTTAAGGATGGAGCTCGTCTCTTTTTTCTGCACAGATTTTAAAGCCCCATATGTGATGTTAAGTTATATAAATGAACAGGCCATTTCCATGTCAAGTTTGTCACAAATCGATGCTCTGTCTCATCACGTGTCTTCTCATACAGATACAGGATGTAACCTTCAGTGTCTGTATGAGACACATAAGCTTTAAGCTCACTCAGATGTAAAATATTAACAAGAGGGTGCAGGATGAGGGGAAAGTGGAGGTTTGAGATTTAAACCGGAAATGAAACCTAAAGAGTCAAACCAACGATCTTTTACTAAATCTGACCGAGTACTTTTGTAGCCTAAACCAAAGAGGGACTGTTTCACAACATGAGTCATGTGTTAGGAAAGGACGTGTGGAAGAAAGACAGACAGTAAAGGCTGACTTGAGTACTGAGGTGTGACGAAAGCTGCTTCGATATTTGACGAGAATGTGTTGAAATTTAATTGTCTCCTGACAGGCAGACAGCAGCTTCGAACCAGCACTGGTCTGCGATAAAAACTCTAGATATCACAAATATGAGCCTGAAAATAGTTTAATTTTCCAGTTTTGACATGTCACATCTGAATTTGTGGCTGAGCTCTTGTTGTATATCAGCGACTGCCTCTTTCACGTTCTTAATTGGGATGAAATTACAGTGCTTGGGGAAAAAACGCGACCTGTTCTGTGTTTACGTTTTGTCCTGTCATCCTCCCACACGGACAGGCTGAGAGGATCACAGGGCGAGCCGGTGAGGAAGTGCCAATCAGGGACCAGGACACAATTAAGGGGAAGGGGGGGGCTCTAATTGCATGGTTTTTGGACAAATAGTTACTTTAACTTGAACCTGCAGAGGTGTTCGGTGTAAAGATCTGGGAGAAATGACATCCCTTGGATTTGTTTGGGCAAACAATGAGCTACAAAGTGCCACAACTTCTGTCTATACAAAGCAACGCTGACGTTACGTCTTATATCAGCCATCTAACATCCTCCTGTTTCAACTATCTCTGAGGCTAAAACCGTTTTTTTTTTTTATTTTCCAAATTCTGCCAAAGTAACTCTTTTAACATCTGGAAGTCATCCCCCCCACCCCAAGCCTCCATTTGCTGACTGCAATAATTTGGTTTATAAGTAGTTCCCATGGAGAAGTCCTCACAGGCATAAGCTGCATTAAAAACCTATCAGCTTCTCCGTCTGCACCACCAAGACGTCCCAGGCTCGGCCGTCAGATGATCCACATCAGGCCACTGATAAAACTTTTTCTTCTTCCACCACACACAAAAAAAAAAAAGAAAAAGAAAAAGTGTAACTCAAGACAATGTACAATCTGGTGAGTCCGACCCCCTTAAACTCTGGAAGAAAAGAGGCGTGTAATCAAGTCATAGCTCAAAAATGCAGCATGTGTTTCTAATCAGAGCCGTCTGTGGACCTGGTTGCATTCACATGTTTGGACGTCTCAGCTTTGGTAGAAAACAGCCCATTTGTTGCAATGTCAGTGATGTGGCAAGAACAACTGGAACCAATTAGGAGGACAGAGTGACCTCATGTAGGTTTTGTTGATTTGGAATACCAGTTTTTTTTTTTTTGCTCCCTGCCAGTGTGTTTCTCTCAGAGAGAAAACCTTTTGGGTTGATTCACGTGTTGGCAGAGACGAGCGTCACGAAAAACCTGGTGATGATGATGATGAGAAAAACGTAACTGTGCTCACAAACTGAATCCACCGACCGAGTCTGAGTGCTCCGTGTCTTTGAAGTGAGGTGCTAAGTGGCATCTTTGAAGATGTTTTACAGCTATGTCAGCGTCTGGGAGGAGTAACGTTTAAACTCACACACACTCACACACACACACACATGCAGAGACATGGCTCTATGTCAGGCTCAAACTCTGGATTAGACTCCAGCTTTCTGTTATTGGAGTTAGTGATCTATGGCTGCTGCTTTTTTTTTTTCTTTTTCCATGTTCAAACTCCCAAACCTTACTACAAATATTATTCTTACACTTCTGCTTTTATCGTTACTGCTTGTAGAATATTTTTATCCTGATAATCTTGCGCAGGCGTCACCATTTCTAAATGTCTGCTCCTTGATCTCATTTGCCAAATTATGTCCCTTTGCATGCAAACTTTTCCCACATGTGCAGCCTTCTGACTCTTATCCAGAGCTGTACGACCATACCGACTTATATTTCAACATTTGCTTGAAACATGTTTTCAGTCTTCAGGGCACAATCCCCCCCCCAAGGTCCTATTGGCTTTTTTTTTAGTTTTTTTAGAAGAGAGACTTTTAAAAGGGTGTCGATGGTTTACTGACAGAACGAGTCTGCTTGCAATTACGAAGTTTTATCAACATTCAGCAGCATTCAATTTGACGCTGCGACTTTCCACATAAAAGTCCCAATTAAATGGAGCAACACAGGTAAATTTGCCATATGCAATATTCAGTGCTACTCCATGTTTCAAGCCCTACGAGTGCTTCATTTTGGACGTGGCTAATTGCTGAGTGCATCAGCTGCTATTGTTGGGAGACGTATTCACAAGCACGCTGGTTATCAATAAGTTCTATAGGTGGAATATATAGAAAAAAGAAAACCCTGGCAGTAGTGAGCGGTCATGGTGTGGAGCAGGAGCCCCCTCACACAGACACATTGTTTGAAGTGCTGGTGAACCACATTTTCCCTGAGTCCACAAAAACCGTGAACTTTCCACTGTTTTTATTTGGTCGAAACGCAATCGCCTCACCCACCGCTGGTTCCATGGAAAGAAGACTGCAGCATCACCGTGCTGTCTCACACGGACAGAGACGAGGCTGAAGCTCATTAAAAGCCTCCAACAGCTTCAGAACAACACGAGACAAACACACGATGACATCAGATGTTTTCCCTGCTTGTTTCAAACAGCAGAAGCTACACAGTTTGGTTTTATCTTCCTTCATGTTCAGACTAAGTTTCCCTTCTAAATATCTATCAGTGTCCTTACTAGAGAAAATTAATTTAACTATCATTAGTGTTGCTTGGGGCCCTGTGTTGGGTTCACCACAGGGTGGAGCTCTATCTGCTGCCCCACTATCACACAACTGTCTCTGCTTTATGTGAAACTGAGTAAAGCCAACTCATTTGAGTTAATGACATAATGAGGGAAAAACTTCAGTTATCAGGAGGGAATGACAGCTTTAAGAAAACAAACAATGGCGTCTGTGCCGCGCAGCTTGGCTCCACACACCGTCAGGGGCCAATCAAACGAACTTTCCAGTGCTCAGTGTGGCCCATGACATCATGTGCAGAAACAACACAGCGCCTGTGACGACACGTGAGATCAAACACAGCGGAGGGGGGGGGGGAGCACAAGCTCGAGGAAAAACCAGAAGACTCAGGTGTTCCAGCTGAAGACATCAGCAGAGCCACAGTTCACCGAGTGACTCAAACAGCCCGGCAGCATCTCTGCCTCCTGTGTCTCCTCACATCTGCTGTGCATTAGCATGCAGCCAGCGCTCCCTCAGCTCCGCTGCTGAAAGTCTTTTTGCAGATGTACGATGTAGTCCCAAAAAAAAAAAAAAGGGGGGGAAGAAAATGGTTGTGGTAACACTTAATGAATGTTCCAAAGTGGTGGAGCAGCGCAGGAGTCATGCAAAAAAACCGCAAAGGTGCTCGTTTTCCTCCTCTGCACATTTTCAGTGCCTGAGGGTGACATCACTTACAATCACTGACAGATGTCCGCAGGACCGTTTCCTGACATGCACGGCTTGTTTGCCAATTGCAGATAAACCACACTAGAATTACTTGCATCTCTTTTCAATCTTCCGTAAGTTCAACAGAGTGTCTGATAAGCATGTCAGGTTTGTGTTAATCAGCCCCGACGGAGATCTGACTTACATGTTGAATGCAGTCAACACAGAAATAAAAACACAAATCTTAACAAAGCGATGGAAGAAATGAAGTTGTCAGGTACAAGGAGGATTCAGTCTGACACACACACACATACAAAAATCATGCAGGATGTTTGAAATCAACAATATCTGACAACTCTGTCTTTCTTCAAAATAACTTCTCCCTTAAACAAGAGCAAATTTAAATCAGTCAAATGCAAAAGAAAATAACTTTTTACATAACTAAACCCAACTTGTACAAGCTCAAACATAAAAAAAGTCCAGGATAATGTTCAGTGAGCTCAAAGAGCAAAACATCAGCCACATTAACAAAAAACTCCACAGCATTTAGGTGTTAGAAGAAAACAGCAGAGGGGCTCACTTACCACTGTTCCCATCTTGACATGTAACAATCAAAACCTGAGCGACGGACACCACCAGAAAAAGGAAAGTCCTTAAATGCACAAAGCCCATCATGTCTATAAGTAAGACATGAGCCTCCCTTGTGTGCAAAAGCGAAAAGGGGAAAAAAGGATGAAAAAAGGGGGAGAAAAAAGGAGCTCAGCTTATCACTGCACCACCATGAATTCAAGAATACCCCTTCCTTGTAAGCAGCAAGCAGACCCAGCCCAGACTGCCTGAGTGCTTTTTTTGTGTAGTTACAGCTTTAAATGAGAAGAATGCTGGCGAGCCTAATTTTCCTCCCCCTTTTGTCAGCCCTCTCCCATAACCATCCTCTCACAGGCTTTGTGGCTGTGGGAGAACTACACCCATGTTCACAAGTTCTCATACTTTCCAGTGAATCTCCTCCTGGCTATCTGGCTATCTTAGCATGTAACGGTGTTAGAACGGTGGAAAAAGATGTCACTGGACAGATAAGAAGAGTGACTTTTTTTTTCTTTACTCGTTTGAAGGTGTTTTTTGGTTTTTTTCGCCTCTCTTCAGAAGTGGTTGCTAGGCAGGATCATAAAAGTTGTTGCTGTTTTTATTGCTGTCTCTGGGGCACCAAACAAGACACCCAGTCAGCTGAGAATCCCTGTTTTTTACTGAGCAATTAAGAGCAAGAATAGAGTTTATAACCCTGCAGTTTGCTGAGGAGAAATTGTTGTTAAGAAATTGCAGGATTGCTTGACTATTTGTTTGCGTATGAAATCAGTGGCGTCACTTTCCGAAGTGAAGTGTAGAAAGAGACATAAAAATCAAACTGAAAGAGTGTGTGACTGTCAGTGTGGGTGGCCACGAGCGTAGGTGGTCATGATATGGGAATCCTGGGTGTAAATTTAGAGAGAAATCTGAGGTCAACACCTCTTGACTTATTGGGAGAAAATGGAATTTGCCTACAGTGCTAATACCACTTTAACATCAGATTACAGGGCTGATTAATCTAGATTACCGTGAGAAATATTCACTTTGTCAGTTTCTGTCAACACATTAAGTTTCAATAACTGATTCAAGTTCTTCCTCCTGCAGTACAATAGATTATAATGTAGTTTTTAGACCAGTAAAATCTTTTTCTGTCATTGTGCACACAAAAAAATGCCACACACTCTCAAATCCAATATGATGCAAGATTAAACCATAAACCATAAACTTTAACTGCAAATTGGTCTCTGCCTCCGTTCGAACGAGACTACTGGGAACGATGAGCTGTTCCTTTCCCACCCCAAAGACATGAAGGGATCTGTTGTAGTTTACTCCTCTAAGTCACTGAAATGACTCTTAAGGAAAAAAATGATTCTCCAAAGAGCCATTTTTTAAAGTTTTTTTGTGCTCAGCTGTGGTGAAACTCGGTCAGGAGCAAAAGTTTTTGGACAAAAAAAAAAAACAGGTTTAAAACATCAGTGAACACTTGTATTTAAAACAAAAGCTTAAATATTAACACAGACAACATAAATCTGCATTAGTAATGATAGTACACACTGCTAACTCCTTTTTCTAGCTGTCCATTTATAGATTAACAAACTACAAGACACACAATCTTGAAGTCACAGTTCATCTGTTTGCAAAGTCATTTCAAATAACGTTTGTTTGTATTGAAGTCATTAAAATAGCACTGAGTTTTTTTCACCCATACTTTTCCCCTCACACGACTAACCGTGAACCGTATGACAGGAAACAGCTGTGTGCCATGTTCGCAAGGCGCTAAAAACATCAGGTGATTGGCTTTTCATCACACAGGCTGAATGTGTGTTTCTCTGTGTGTGTGTGTGTGTGTGTGTGTGTGTAGGGGGAGGTCAAGAGAATAGAGAAGAGCTAATGAGAAAGACAGCTGTTTCTTCTTGTTCACCCTGCCCACCAAACCAATCAGCCAACTCAGTGTCACTTTGCAACAAGACTCACAAGAAGCTCCGGTTATATTTAACAAGGACGAAAAAAGGAAACTTCAGGGCAAAAATCTGCCAGGTGCGGCCTGTTTGCCAAAGATTTTCTCAATAAAGAGAATGTTTTCCAAAGGGAAGGTGCTCAAGGAAAGTGGTGCAAATCGTGGTTTGTCCCCTGCTGACCTGTATACAAGTTAGCTTAGTTAGCTTTGGAACCGAATGGTGGAAAGTAAACATTATTATTCTGCGTTCAGAAGCAGTTTGACTATGAATGTCTCCATTAATGTGCTGTGTGAGGGCTCGGCCAATTCAAAAGTTTAGTTCATTGTGATTTTTGCTTATTTTAAGACTAAAAGAAGCTGGATGTCCCTGTTATTTTGTGACGTGTTCAGCAGTTCATGCTGCAGTCTGTGGGACTGTCATGACTCCAGGTGTCTCTACCTGTCTACACCCGTTTCCAGGTGACTAGCTGGCTCCGGCTGTCGCATCTGTGAGAAACAAACTAAAAAAGCTTTTACTTTTTAGATATTCAGTCTGGACAAAAGTTATGAGCGACAAATAGCAGGAAATTTTGAGGACAATAACATCTACTAATGTGGAGAAAAACACTGATTATTGGCAATGTTTCCTTATCTTGGACTGTTGTCTGATGTAATTAATTAACTCCATGCTAACCACTTTCTCCAGTTTAATATGTCATAACCAAAGGACATTTTCAGAGACAGATGCAGCTCACATGTTATGTTAGTATTCACAGTGTTGTTTTGAGGCAGTTTTGATCAACATTTTTTAAAAAAGTCAATTATATGATGTTAAAATATAAAAGTTTGGCTGCACATGATATATCTACATTTTTGGTGATCCCTATCCAGTGGGCAGCAGATTAATCTCCAACCTCTGGTTTCCTTTTACATAAAGGCACAGTCACACGAATTATACTGTCATCACTAACAGTAATTCAAAAAAGGGGAAAAGAATTATTTCGATTCAGGTTTCAGGGGGTTTGGAGATAATTATCGAGATCCACTTCCTGCCTTTAGACATCACAAAAAGGTTACCCTCTGTGAATGAACTGTAAAATAAAAGTCTCCTTTCTTTTGTTTGGACTGAATGAAACGGTGCAGGTCAGATATAAGACAGAGTATCAGGTTAACGATATAAACAGACCCTGGTATTATTATAAATCCCTGTGTTTCTACAGAGGAGGACCGATGCTAAAATATAACCATAATGTCATACAATATCTTTCTGCCACAAAAAGCTTGATTTTATGCATCATAAACAAACACCACATGGAGAAAATTCTTAAAAAATATGAGAAATTCTTTTCTCATTGATAAAGCATGAAGTTTGGCACATTCTGCTATTTGCTGTGATGCATTGTGGTTTGGGTCCAGTTAGGTTTAGACACAAACACCATTTGGTTATAATTAGGGGGAAAAAATCTAGTTTTAGCCTAAAATGCTCAGTTCTGTCAACACAAACATGTCCTGATTCATAATGGTTGGAAAATGGGGGTCTTAAGGTGGTCTCAAACAGTGAATTAAATACCGTTCTGGTAGAAATTAGTGGAAAATGATATGTATTGTGTTCAATGTAAAGATTTTACCTATAAGACTGTGTGCTGTTTCTTTAAAATCAATTCCTGCAGTTAATGTACCTCTTAAATCTTTGCAACGAGAGACATTTGAACTTAGCTGTTTGCTTTGATTTATAGTATTCTGTCTAAAGGCTTAAACCTGCCATGATACAACATGTATCTGCAGGGTTAGACTCCATATTTGTCAAATAAAGCTGGAGAGTGTGCAGAGTAACAAGAAGACCGAGCTTATATTTGATCCAAGGACTTTTATTTTGATGAGGCTGCTTTTGGAGGAAGTTGTTAACAAAAACTCTGCCATGATACAAACAAGCATCATCCATCTCCTCCCAGTAAATTAACTCCTCCTATTGGCTTTTCCTTTTCCTTTTTTTTTTTTTTTGGTTCAAGGATTGTGCCTAAACTGCGTCACTGCATATTTCACACATTCTCCTCCCCTGATACGCTGTTAAAGAGTCTCTGCAGTCAAAGCTGACGCCTGCAGCAGCTGTGGAGATGGAGGCAGTTAACTATTCTAATTATTGAATCAGAACTTGTCAGTGTCAAATTGGCATGTTTGGCACATCTGAAAGTTGTTTTAAAACTTTAATTTTTGGTCTCTTAGCTGATGCATCCTTTGTTTAGCAAAGAGACTAACTCTGAAACAGCTGTACATTCTGTGCTGCTTTCTTCTGGCATCCAAGGTCCACATGGATGTGATGGTATTGACAGACATACGGATGCCATTTTTGATACAATCCCAAATAACCTTAGCTTATGACTGAAGCAGAGAATGGAAATAATTAGCAGTGTCTAAGTCTCCAAGGCTACGTCTGCCAAAATACTGCAATAAACAGACCCTGCAGCCAGAGCTCACACACCATCAACCTCACCATTCCACGGACGCCCCCCCCTTTAACCGAGAGAACTAACACCGTTTGCGATGAGGATTTTCAAAGATCACATTTTAATCCACAAGACAGAATTCTTTTTGTTCCTGTTACTTCCTTTTGAACCGAACCATGGGATTGGACAGGAAGAATGTCGGAGCAGATGGAATGCACATGGAGTTCATAGTAAAATGCAGACCTCCACGTCATATATCAGACTATATGATGCTGTCAAACATCTGACAAGGATAAAAAGGAACCTGTAGATGACCTATATTATTGGAAACATTTGACACAGATGTACTGTGTGCTTGTGATCATGTAAACAATATCTTCCTTTATGTGGCACTTTCTTTGCTAAGACTCCTTTAGAGATTATAATGCAAAGTAAAACTCAATGAAAGAGCAGCAATAAGTTGGTTTCGAAAGTAAACACTGGAACTGAAAACCAGGCAATTACGAAAGATACTTGATTACTTTCAGTGCAGATTGTTTTTTTCCATCCAATGCCATTGTACATTATCCACAGATGTAAAGGGATCTGCAGCTGAAGTGATAAACCATAACATCCCTGGTTAACATCTGGACCTTCGTTGCATGTCATTCTCCATCTCTGCCTCTTCTCACTAACGTTGGCTGTCTTATAAAACAATAAAATTTCTTGATTATCATGTATATGATAAAAAACAGAGCCATTCTTACAGATTCAAACAGATTGTGCAAAGTTTGGAGGCTCTGGCTGCAAATGCTTGGTTACTCTTTGAGTTTTTTGGGGGAGTTGAAGGAGAAACTCGCTGGCAGACCGAGGGGGGACATTCCACAGTGTATGGAGCTTAAAATGTAGGTCTGAGCCAAACCGTTAACCACTATATGTGTGATAAGAAAAATCAAATGAAATTTATTCCAGATTCAGCTGAAAACCTGCTTTCTGTGTTTGTGAAGAGCTTGGCTGCTGTGTTTTGGTGCAGTTGTAAACAAAAGTGATTTCCAGCTAATGTCAGAGTAAACACAGTCGTTGTAGTTTAGGTTAGTCGAGATAGAAGCATGAATTACTTTTTCAACGTCTCCAAAAGACTGAAAAGGATTTAACTGTGGGTGCATTACAGTGGATATATGTTTGTACTTTGCATTTCTGTTTTTGTTCTGTTAAATTTGATCCAGATGACCTGAAGTCTTTGATAAAATCACACAAAAAACTTTGCTTTGTTGCACTGAAGAAGCTGACTGATCAGGCAGAAAGTCTCGACACAACTCTCCAAGGCAATGTAAGCCATGAGTGGACTTCCTACAACGGAAAAATCTCCCCTGTGATATCTCCCACTTGTACCTCAACAATCCTCCCTCCACACAAAACTGAGCCTGAGTTTCTGACTGCCAGGCCTGCGAAGACTTTTCCGCTCTTTCCTAACATGCAGTTCTGTGGTCTTGGCTCATCTGCTAAAGTCATCTCGCCCCAACCAACCATCCCCCCCCTCCGGAGTCCAAGACACAAGACATTTGAGGCCAATAAACTAGAGACAATAACAGGAGAAAACTCGAAACAAGACATTCTGATTTTCTTAACAGAACGAAACACACATCCGAGGTACAAAATGTCCAACACAAACAAGCATAAATAGTATTAAGTCAGAGTATTTTTGTCTTTTCTGCATTGTGAGTCTGTTCTGGTGAGCTATACAACAGTCACATGTCATCATCGGACATTATATAATATCTTCTTTGGACAGACCTCTCCCCCAATTCATGATTCTTATCCTCTAGTTTAACAAACCACCAGAGTCACATAAATATCATATTACAAAGGCAGTATTAATACTTTACAGACACTCCGCCCCCAACCCAAGAAAAGTGTTTTTTTTAAATGTCAGACTTTAAATTGACTGACTTTCTATCCATGCAAAGTTTGTCACTAGGGGGGGCTTTGCACTTCGCTTAAAGACTCAAATGCACCATGGGAGAGCCAAATCCGGTACGTCACAAATTCAAAATCCAATTTCAGGCAAAGAAACTTGAAACCTCCGGTGCGGATGGGACAAAGAGTCAGAGTTTGCCTCAGCATGCTGAAAGATTTAAAAGCATGAACCTTGAAAAAGAGTGTGAAGGTTTTGGGACGTCAGTCGGACCAGGAGCCACCTTCACCCACACATTTACATATAAATAACGTTGTGTATATAAAACAATAAGTAATAGAATTTGGAAGAGATATCATCATGTTTCAAAACCACTAATGTTGTGTCCATCACTTAAAGTTACTAGTCGACAATCAACACAAAAAGAAGAATGCTAACTACCTTCAGTAATCTGATACATCTGCTGGTCACCATTTTTTTGGCAAAATAGCCTTTTCACAGTTTTCACACTTCACTGTTTAAAAAATGAGCATCACTGGTGCTCATCTTCAATTCCTCTTTTCCCTCCATGAGTGAGGATGAAACTGTGTTCACGACTAATTAGCTTCTTTGATCGTGTAATTCAAAACTCATCTGGTTTGCAGGGGCATGTTGTTTTAAGCATGAAGCACATTTCCTTCAGGCATTAGAGAAGGAAACGCTGTAACCTACACCTGGGGCCCTGCTCATCGACCACATATGAAAGCCGTATGCTGCAGTGACTTCCTTTGCCCCAAAAGAGAAATGAATTGTTTCCTCGGGCTTCCTGCTGAACTCTTGACTCGAGGTCAAAGTGACCTGAAGGAAACAGGCCAAAGAAAATCTTGGCAACGAGTGAATCATCTCAGTTAGGCCAACTCCATCTCTACGTAACTCTGTTGGTTGATCGTTGGTTGATTCTTGCAGCCTTTGCTTTAACCCAAAAGTGAACATGGTTCTTTTAAAGACAGGAAAGCTACATAAACGAATGCCTGCTCTCATCTATGCAGCATTTTTTCTTACAGTGGGTCTCTAATTGGTCCCAGTTGATGCAACAACTTTCGAATCCTTGCCAACAGTTTCAAACTTTACACCTAATAAACAAGTGATGAATATGCACCAAAAACTGCTGCAAAGCACCAGAAAAGATAGAAAAGAGTAAACAGCTTTTCAGTAAACATGGATGTAGTTAATACGGGTTTTAAATGCTTAAAAAAACTTCAGTGTACACCTTTAAGACTGTAAACTTCTGAACTGGCCCAAAGCAGGTATATGTGTTCATTTAGTCCCTGCTTTCACTGCTCCTGTTGTATTTTTTTTGACCACCACGTCTCTTACTTTGTAATGGTGATGAATGCACTTAAACAGTTTGTTGAGAAGCTACCTGAACAAGTCCCAACAAACTTCTCAAACAAAGCGCTCAATAGGAATGTTGGGGAACAAATGAGTAAACGAAGCCATAACAAAACAGTCATCAGTCACAGTTTCAGACAGGCTCCTCTGGGCGGACGGAGAGAAATCGGAGGAAGGGATTTCCTCAGTAATGTGGGAGGACTGAAATGGGAAGTAAGCTGAGGATCTCATTTATGGCAAAAAATAAATTCACTTCAGAGTAGAGTATCATTGAAAGACGTTCTTCGGTTTGTGCCAGTGTCAGTGTGCACATAACGTCATGTGCAACCAAAAATTTATGATGTTGAATTGGGAAATGATGAAGAAACCTGCCCTCTGTCTGCAAAAGGGATGAGGAGTACTGTTTTTGATGTAGAGAAAAATGTTATTTAGTCAGTAACTCATGGTGGAACCTGACTGAAAGCTAATGTTGTCTAAAAGAAAAAAAACAGATGAACAATCTCATTTATTAAAGCATTCAAATGTAAGTTTTTTCCCCTCAAAACCAGCTTCAGATAGGAGGGGAGTTCACACTATAGCCAAGGAGCTTCTCTATTCAGCACTCGACGTTTTCAAATTAGCAGAGAAGTGGAACAACTGGAGCAAATAAGTGGCATAAAGGTTTTCGGAGTGGCCTATTGCCTAAACACATGTACATTTGGTTTTACATGGTTGTGGGGAAATGATTTGCACCTTGTGGAAAATGTGAGGAGGACTGAGGCCGCGGAGCATGAGTCATTGGCCAGCTATCTTTGAAGGGGGATGGAAGTCCTGCCTTTGAGCGCCGGACTCAGACATTTGTTTACTTTACAGACAGAGGAGCTGAGAGGCACAAGAAAGGGAAAATGGTGGGCAGAAATGTCAGTTTATACATTTCAGGGTTAGCAAGCAACAGTATTGATCAAATATTCTTGCGATTTAGGAGTCTGTTTAAATGATTGTTGGATATTGCAGGATTTTCTGTAGGGGTTTCTTTTAAATTTGCACAGTGTATGAAAAAAGACAAACTGCATAAACTTTTACTGCCTACACGTGATCACTGAAACACTTTGGCTCGAGCTGTTGTTTTCCTTTAAAGAGCATTGGAACTCTAAACATTGCAGCAGAGCTAATTTGGGGTTTTAGCGGTGCATTTAAGGTTGAAAGTCATGATCTTCGAATCAGATTAGGAAAAATGTCCTTGTTTATCAATTATAAAAGAATAATGATGACCTCTTTGCTCTGTAAAACCGACTGTAAAACTGTAAAAATGAAAAGCTTCTTGTGCATTTTCATTTATGACAAAATGATAATGTGGGCATTTCCCAATAGCTCTTTTCATTTTTTCTCGCAGCAGTGGTTTGCCTTTGTGGATGGAGTTCTCATGAGATCATCGCGAGTCAGAGGGTCTTAATGTCTGAAAGAGAGCCCAGATGCAGCAGACGAGGAAATTATGACTACTTCTCAGGCTTTCATTCAACTCTATAGTGAGATGTGAAGACTTTTCATCGTGAACGGCCAAGACATTTTACAAAAATCCCATATGTGCTGTGCACTTTCAACGTTATTCATCAAATCTTAGACTTGACATCCATTAAATCTTAGATTCGACAATGTGTAAAAGTGAAAAACCCAAATACAATAAGTGCAATACAGTAACTGAGCCTGAGCCTATCAACAAAAGTCTTCTGATTTGCTACTTCAACGACCAACTGGACTCAATATGAACACTGGGGCACAATGTGAACTCCTTAAAATTCATATAATTTTACTTACTATGCTCAGAAACTACCAAACAATAGAGTCATTGAGTAACTCAGCATAAAGCAAAACATCCAACACCCAGAAAGTATGAATAGAGCCTCCAGCAAGTTATATGTTGAATATATAGTGATTCATACCTCCATAACTCTCTTTTTCTCTGACTTAGCCAGCTGGAAGCAGAAGTGTAACCATGATGCAAAGCAGCCTGTAATTAGAGTTAAAAAATAAGAAATAAGAAATAAAAATACTGTGGTTCCAACGCTTTGTCCCCCCATGTGCTGTCACGGATAAAATGACCCATAATATAAGCACTTTAAGTGGACATGTTTACAATAAGCAAACCGTTAAAATAGCATATCTACAGAATGATTTTGTCCAAGCTTAGAGTGTTTGTGCTGCAAATGATAATCCCTCACCACAATGGTCCAGACTAATAC
>JAQNCA010000005.1:20418484-20432117 GCA_029783725.1 Acanthurus tractus
CTGAAAATGAAAACAATGTGGAGAAGTTACAAAGAAGAGACGTTTAGCAGACCTCCTCAGCCCACCCCCCATTTCAACCCGTTTCAACCCAGGTTGCACTGTGAGAGCTGCAGGTTTAAACAAGGAAGAATTCATTGAATAAAACAAAGAAAACTCCTCTGATTCTGCTGCATCGATGTTGAAACTTGAAAAAAAAGCTGGTGATGCTAAAAAAAGAGCTCAGTTCAAAATCTGGGGAGTTTTTTTTAACATCCTTCACTTTGTGGAAACGAAGAGAAGAAAAAAACTCACTGAAAGAACTTAAACTCCAACAGATCCCCATTTGATTCGACTAATTCAGACCACTGACGCCTCATATTAGCTTTAATTGAACCCCACAATGCATTTTTTACTTTGAGGGCTGTCTGTGGATTCTGTTCCCTGTTTCTCACAGTGATGGTCTTATTGTGAAAGGACTTCTGCCAGTTTGGGCAGCAGAAATAATAATTACAGCGAGCAATAACTTTTTTAAATGTACATTTTGACATGTGAGTATTATATGACACAAAAACCAGCCTGAACATCCTTTAATATTTGCGAGCGACGGGGGCAGCAATGCCGAGAGTTCACATGCGCTGATGTGTTGGTTTATGTGTGTTTTATTAAAAGTGAAAGAGGGCAAAGAGTCAAAAGATTTTGAAGAGCGAAAAGAAAAGTGTGAAAAGAAAAAGAGCCAAAGAGAAAGAAAAGTGCACTTTTCATCCATATGTTCAGATGTCTGATAAGGTTTTGGGCAGACTGCGCCTCCTCCTGCCCTTCTCTCTCATCCTCAGCCAAGTAATCATAAGACCGGACCCCTTTGATCCCACTGGCAGCCTGATGCACTCAATGTGTGTACGAGTGTGTGTGGGTGTGTGAATGTGTGTGTGTGCATGTGCAAGCAGGTCCACGTTAAGTGCGTGCGTGCACGTTAATGCAGCAGGAATGGTGTGCGCGGTATTTCTGTAGGTGTATGAACATGTGTCTGCAGAGGTCTGCGTGTGTGTGTGTGTCTGAGTGTGTGTGTGTGTGGCCGTGACCACCTGCTGAGTAAAGCAGTCTAGCCACTCATGTTCCACTCCACCAGACTCACATCAATAATATTGGCTGAACTCTCTGCTTGCCTAACTGCACCTCATAAAAGTGTTAGCTATAAATGTGTATATTTGTGACATTTTTACAAGACACACAGAAGTATTTTATTCCTCCATTCTTTTTCTTGGACCGAAGCACGTTTCTTGGCCTCAAACTCCAGTCAGAACGTATCCTTTTTCTATTTCTAATCTTCTCATTTTTATCCAATTCACTTTATTATTTTAACAAACCTTCAATGTTTTCGTACGTCTGTAATGAAAAATGATGAACAGTCGTTGTCATTATCGTCGTTTGTATTAATAATTTTCTTTCCCCCTCCCTCTTCGTCTTTTCAGAGCGCCTGTCAGCAGGAACTGGACAAGGTCTTAGAGCAGATCTCCAGAATGACCTCGGAGGACAACAGAGGTCCGCTGGAGAACCTGTACGGGCTCAAGTTCCCAAACTGTGACAGACAGGGATTGTATAACCCCAAACAGGTGAGCTGGTCACACGCCACTTCACCTGAACACATGTACACACATCTGAGAAAGACCAAAAATCACAAATTAAGCACTGAAAAACACTGCAAACAGGACAAACAACATGGCTGAGAAATAATGACATCATAGCCAAGAGATCAGGCAACACAATTAGATGAAACACGTTTAAATAGACATTTAAAATACATTATAACAATGTCAAGTTTTAAGGAATTAACAGACCAAATTGACACCGATGCAAACGTAAATGCTGCACAACTCAACTAGAACACATTTTTACAAATAAAAAACATCCAAATAAAGTAAAAAACAAACTATTTGTGCCTTGTAGAACCTGACTGACAAGTGGAGAAGTTCTCAAGAATGGATTATTAATAAAAACAGAAATAAATAGACAGTTTAACATTAAAAAAGTCAGTTTACACAATCCTCACATCGTACACATCTTATATTTATCTCATATCTATACCTTAGTGCACTCGCTCATTATGCGCCTGTGTTTATACGGCCTTATAAACGTATCTATAGACACACACACACACATGACTTGCCTTTGGCCTCCAGTCTGAAGGAAACTTGCGTGCAAGCCTGGTAACTTCGCTGGGATCCCAGGAATCAGGGGGTCCCAGAAGGCCTGAGGCTTGTGCTTTATTACCACATCTTGAGGCCCTCGACTTGAAGAGGCTCCTTGTGGTTAAATCCTGTTTTACGGGAGAAACCAGGGCTAACGGGGGCCCAGCAGCTCACTTTTGCCCCCCAGGCCTTCTTGTGGTTAATTGGCCATGTCCCTTTAGGTCAAAATGTTGCCTGTTCTTTTATGCGATATAGTTCAAGAGAGTGCAGATCCTCTCTGTCTTTTCTCTCGACGAAATCCGCTCTTTAATCACATGTGGACGGCTGAACGTGCACACAGGTGCTGGTCTGCCAGCAAAACACACTGCAGCACAATCCATGTTGTGTTGTGCACAAAGTGCTAATTTATCCTAATATGCATCATAGTTATTAAATCATTATAATATAGCTGTAAATTAAACTTTTTGTTTCTAAGGCCTTGTGTTTTAGGGAGTTTCTTCATTCTTATTTTGGGTGTGAAAGTTAAAATAATATTTGAAAACATGTTCAGTCAATATTGACTTATTAGCTCCTCAGAGTGTTTTGCTTTATAAATTATGTCCTTGTTTTTAGGACTGAAAAACCCATTTATTTATATCGGAATGTCATTTGTAAGACGAACACTTTTTGATAGAGATTTGTAGAACCCAAGGTGAGTTTTTTGTCATTTAAATCCAGAGACATTTATATTAAATGTTCTTTGTCCCCAAAGTTTTCAGAGACATTCAGGTTCAGATTATCAGACAGACTTCTAACTCAAACATGTGTCCACAGTGTCTCTGTAACTGGGTGAAGGAGGTTTGTTTGACTGGATTTGGCATCTTATACTTTATTAAATGCTTCTTATCTCTCATCAAAATTTTTTCCATTTTTCAGCTCAGATGTTATTTCAAAATACCTTTTTACTGACTGACTCTTTAGTGAGTCACCGGGGACGTTTTCCTGGAAAAACACTGACCCAAGAGCCCGGAGACACTCCAACTGTTGCATTACTTTTTCAGTGCCGCTGGTAATATTTGGCTGAACTATTGTGACCACTGACCTTGATGATGATTAAAAACTTCAGACGGTTCCTGTTGCACATGAACGGAGCGCTGCACAGTATTGTGCATGTAGCAAATGCGAGCTGAAGATCACGAGTCAGTATTCCAAGTTACAACGCTTGACTGACATTTGCATTTGTGTTACCTCCATGTCTGTGACTATTGTTACTTGTGTGTTTGTGATTTCACCGTTGACCTGGTCTGTGGTTGGAGGCCAGAGACCAAACTTCGCTTTAGTGAGGAAAGAAGTTGCAGGAAGCTAAATTTGGGAAGGTTGGAGCGTGACAGCTGTGTTGTTTGGGATGAGAGACCATCTCTTTCCAGTGCGTTGTCATGTTTGTCGTGTCGTAGTTCGGGTTGTTTTTGCTGAATGTTCTTCTTCTGATGCCTCAGATCATCACAGTAGTGCTTTGCGTTAAGCGTGTGACCCTTGGTGATGCCTTCGCTGTGCAGAAACCTGTAAATGTCATTGTAAACCACCAGCATGCTCCTGGTTCGAATGGCGAACTTGATGCACCATCTTGCAAACCGTGAAATCTTCCACTGTGACTTTCTGGATCATGACCGTGGACACAAGTCTTATGGTTCCCAGCATGAAGTTCGGGTCACCTGAGGTCCGTCACAAAGATCCTTCTGGACTCCGACATGCTGCTGCCTCAGTAAAGGAGTCAGGAAATTAAAAATTGATCAAACCACGTAACTTGGGATACTTGATCACTAAAGGTCTTCTCTTGCACCTGCGACATGCACTTTGTGTGCAACACAAACAGTCTTGGAAGTTTCTGATCGCACCTCATATCGTACGAACACTTGTGTCACACTTTCTTCCTTCTCTGCTTTTCCCTCTTTAGCTTTTTTAAAACCACTTTGCATCAAACTCTGAATCATTTTGTTTATTTCCACCTTAAATTTGTCTCTTCTCCCAACTCACACACAGCTTCCCCTCTCTTTCCCACCTGCCATCACACTCCAAATAACTACCCCCTCACCCTTTTTTTTTAATAAACTCACACACACCCTCTTCTTCCGTAACACTCTGCTCTTACACACACACACACACACACACACACACTCACATGTGCGCGTGGAGATGTTGTCATCGTGAATGAGGCAACAGCTTCTGAGCTCAAGGTTACAAGGCAATAAAACTGTTTGGCGAACTTCATGGGAAGACTTTTGTTGAGCCGAGGAACGAGCTGTGCTTCCGACCGGGAGGCTTGAATTTGAATTCTGCTCATCCATAGAAATCAGACAGGGGAGGACAAACAAGGTCACATATCCAGTGTTTTCTTACGAGGATAGTAGAGCAGAAAAGAAGATTTGAATAGGCGCCACAGTTTCCTAAAGCAGGGCTCTCAACCACTCAGCCAATTTTCATCACTGGTCACAAACAACAGCATTGTTTCGGACTCGAGTCCTTGGTTCCCAGGGAGGAACACTGTACCTCCTCAACACTCGGCTTCCTTTTGGAGTTGTCCCTCCTTGTCGCGGGGTAATTACTGTAACTGTCACTCTTTTTGTTCTTTCTCATTGAAGGAAGAAAATAGAAAGTCTTTTCTTTCCCCTCGGCTCTTCATTCTTTTCCGCCGTCCCCTCCGCGGCCGCCCCGCGTGCGCGGCGTAAACTGTGTCCACTTCAATTACGACCTCATTTTTGAGTAGAGGGGGGCTCCGCGGGGGGGCCGGTCTACTGGCATGCCTGTGTGTGCGTGTGCGTGTGTGTGTGTGTAAAAGGACATGTGTGGTTGTGAGTTGGGGGCATGACCTGAGGATGGGTTATTATTGGGTGAGTGTTGTCCCACCCAAACCATGGCCCTCACTCTCGTCCAATGGCCTCTGGCCACCGGAATATCCGCCAGTACACACACACACACACACACACACACACACACACACACACACACTCATCTCAAGCCACCGTACGCCATGCTTCATTAACGCACCCCCTACTTCCCACTGTGCATCTTCACTGCCCCCTCCTCTCTTTTCCAGTGTTTTCCAACTTGTCTAGTTTGTGTTTTTCTTCCCCTCTCCGCAGTGCAACATGTCCACCCACGGCCAGCGGGGCGAGTGCTGGTGCGTTAACCCGTTAACCGGGGTGCAGATTCCAGCCACGCCTAAAGTCCGAGGGGATCCCAACTGCAAGCAGTTCCAGGAGGAGCTGAGGACGATGCCCACGGCTGCAGCGTCCTACTAGCATCCAGCAGAACATCTGATGACAGAGTCCGGTTTTACCGTGAATTTACAATCTGAGAGGGTTTTTCAGTTTTTGGGGAGGTTTTTTGATCAGCATGTAAAGAAGCCCCCATATTTGAAGGTGTGTTTACTGTCATTTACAGTGAATAAATTATAAGGTATTGACAGCCCAGCTCTTTATTATCACCCATTACATGATTGTGCAGAATAAGTTGACACAAAATTTGAATTTATTTACCTCAGTTTTGCAGAAATGAGCCATGAAACCCCAAAAAGTTCGTTTTGTTCTGCTACAGTAGACATGTCATTAAATATCCCTTCTGTTATTCTTAAAGCTGTCATGTCCCTTAAATATGGTGACTGCAAACAAGTGGTTAAAGAAGACTTTAGAAGTTGTCGGGGACATTAAACATCTTCACGCTGAACATGAAAGCTAAACTATTCGCTAATCCGTCTTTTGTGTTTATGCTCGTGCTCTTATAAATAATTCGGAGTTAAACTTTCCTACTTGTTGACAAATCAAGTTTTAATGTGAGTGAAGTGAAGCGGAGCAGGAAGCTTAAGTGGGTGATGTTGAAGTCATGTGACCATGTTGTAGTTCCTTACATTTACTTGACAAAATCATAATGTTGGTGTCCATTTATGAGGATGAACTTGTAAGTATCTTAAGTTTTGTTCACCACAGTTTATTTTCTGTAGTAAATCCAAAATCCAATAAGAAAATCTCATGTTGTTTTTTTGGTGAGGAAAGAAAACTATCAGGCTCCAGTTCGTCCGTCAGCAGCTACGACACAGCTGGTTTTATGTCCGAGATGGAAGTGACGATGCTGCACCAAAACAATACAGACACAGGCGGCCGCTAAACCAACAGATGAACAGAATTAATGAACATTATAATAAAAAATATACATGCGAGTGACATAATTTGATCAATTTTATGATTAAATTCAATTGTGTTTTGCAAAGCTTTCAATATTTAAATGCTCACAATCAGTGTTACTGAATCCTTTGCAGCGTTTGTCATGAGGCAGATCTGTAAATGAACTCGTGTTAAGACAAACGTAGCTTCCTGTTTTCTGGAGTTCACATTAAAAAAAACTTCCCGGTGCTTCTTTTAATTGCTTTACATATCAAACTATATCACCAACTCTGGTTTCTAGAATAAACACTTTGAAAGCAGGTAATTTGAAGTTTTATCACTCATATATTGCTCACTGATGATATCTTGTAAAAAAAAGAAAAGAAAATACCCAGAGGCACCGGCTGAGCTTCCTACATTGTTTGCACTGTAAAGTAATTAAATGTTATTTTGCTCTGATATTCACCAGAAAGAGCCTCGAGTTATTTGCTCTGTTTTATTGCCATTTTAATGATATTTTCAAAGGAAGTGTCGAGTCAATTTAACTCTAAAATTAAAATCTGACATCATCCGACTGTTTTCAGGAATCCACACCCGTCAGTGCGAACGTCTGCTGTTATTTGTCAGCACTTTTTTCTGTTTACACTTTTAAACTCCAAATATGTGTCACTGAAGAATAATTACACTTGCGGTATTAATCCTTAAAACTGCCGTGTGGCATTCACTGTCCGTGTCGCTGCTGTGTGTGTGTGTGTGGACATGCATTGTGCACAGCGGATGGATGTGTGTGTAAGTGTGTGTGTGTGTGTATGTGTTGCTGTGGTTACTAATGACGTGTTGACATGCGGAGGGATTAGGACGGGGGGACTGACATTGACAAATGTGATGCTAAATGGGTGAAGGTGTCTATGAATAAACCCAACCCAAACACGCGAATGCACGCAGGGGGGAAACACACACACACACACACACACACACTGAAGCACACACACATATTTGTGCAGCGGATCATGATCTAAAGAAAGGAGACCCACATGAATATAGGTAAGTACGGGCGCTATTAATGATAATGAACGCCCCCGTGACAAAACTGGCGATTGGTACCAACATGAAGGCGTCTATATTTGTTCGGCATCATCTCCGTTTTACAGGCCGAGCTGGAACAATCTGCCTTTCATGGGCTGTTAGTAATCCGCTGTTATTGTCCTTCAGACAGCCAAGCCCATCATCACCAGTGATGAATAGCATGGAAATGTTCACTTCAAACACGAATCTGTAATCCATTGCAGCCTATGCAAAAAAAAAAACCCCACTATAAATTTATAATTCAGCAGATGCAGTATGATCATAAAGTTGTGTTATGTATTTTTTTTTTTTTTAATTCTTGCCACAGTTGTGGAAATACTTGGGAATGATTGCATGCGACTGTCAACAGTAGTTTCATAACTCTCTGGCAGGTCAACGGCGACATTCTCATAAATCCCAGACTTCTAAACAATTCTGCAGATCTTGAGAGTTTGGCATGTCTGATGAATCTTTTAACCTCCGAGGTATTTTTTTAAAAATGTGACTAAGTTCATAAATAAAACTGCGTAGATAAACTTTGCATAGATAAAATGTCTTGTTTTTTATGAATCACACAAGTTACAGAGACGAGAATAAAACAGACAAGAAAACCAGATGTATGCATGTGAATGCAGCTTTCAGGACACTGACTGACTTAAAGGATTGCTTGGAGTTTTTTCAAATTGCTGCACAAAATTTCTCACATTTTATGTAAATAGATTCATCAGTGTGTTTTTTGCTGACTAACTGAGCTTGGTTCTCATGCTCAAGGGGCCTTCGAGTTTCTGGATGTATTTGCGCAAGTTTCTGACATCCACACCCAGTTAGCAAAGCAAAACCAAAGGGGAAAACTTTGTTTTTTGAGCAGCAGCACGCCCCCTGGCTTCCTAAGCTGAAACTGCCTTCAGTTCTTTCCTCCTTGATCCCAAAGACGCATTTTGCAGCAAAATAAGTCAGCTTTTTAAGTCGAAATAGCAATAGATTGACTGACATTTTATTTAGAAAGACTTTTTATATCCCCCATCGGTCTCAGTCAGTGTTGAAAAGGCTTTTCCCGAGACTTTGCAATGATTTAATGAGATTTCTGATTGTATAAACAACAGACTTTGTAAAAAATAGAAAGGATCCACATGTCCTCAGCATAATTTATATGTGATTAATATTGCCAACACTTGTCCCAAAGTCCCCTGAAGAAAAGTCACCAGTGATTTACAATCCGAATGATCCAAGACTTGGGTGTAAAGAAAGTTATCTTTGAAGTTCTGGCCTGAAGTGAATCATATGAGACGCCTCCTGACCGACTCCGGTCCAGTAACTTTATCCAAGTGCCGGTGTGCCAGTTAGCTGAGCACCAGTCACAGCCCTGTGCAGGGCTTTTTTTGTGACATGCTGCTCTGCTTTTATTTTTTAAATTTCTTTCTATTTTCTCTTATTAATGCAGGTTTTTTTTGACAGCTTGGCTCGGTGTCACACGTGGGTTTCGTTCCTGCGTCCTTCGGCCCGTTCAGCACATTTAATGGTAGCTTGAAGCTGGCCTTTTCTGAAAACATATCAAAACAAGTGTCTTTTGTTTTGGGTTTGATACATCGGGGCACAATGGGCCGAGGAGGGTAGTTTCGCAGTGGGAATAAAAGTGGGGGTGAGTATGTGTGTGCTTGCGTGATTGTCTATGTGTCGGTGTGTGTATGTGCAAAAGCACATGTGCGTGTATTGGCCTGGAGAGCTGAAGATCTGCCCTACTTTCAGGCTACTATTTCTTTTGTTAGCATTCAGCAACTTCCCTTCATATGTTGGTGGTGGGTCTGGTGTCTAAGACTCACGAAAGCCGTGCGTGTTGAATGTTAACAAAATAATTGTTGTTTTATCTCCGTTGAAATGACAAGGTGCTGCCATGTTAGCAGGAAATGCAACAGTGGAGACATTTATCTTTAAATATTGGACAAAGAAGCAATGTATTATGTCTCAGCTTTGCAGAAAGTCTGATAAAAAAAAACAGCATGTGCAAAAATATATTGTGTAATAAAGGCTGGCAGACCCAGAGGTTGGGGGGGGGACTTCAGCTCTCTATAATCAGAGAGTAAAAGTGCTGAGAATCTGCACACATGCGGCTTCGCGCTTGCATGTTTGCAGTGTTCAAACCCCGAACGTGTCGGCACTGAACGTTCATAGGAACTGCAGGTAAGTTACATTTGTTTATTTCATATCAGCTTCATTGTGAGGTGGTTCATATTACATGTATTAGAGCTGAATCGTTTGTGGGGGCATGACAGCTAGCCAAGTTAGCTGCCAAGCATCCGACCGAGTTCACGCCTCCTTCAAGAGGATCACTCACTTTGTGCTTCAACCAGAACCAGGTATTTTAATGAGTTTATGGGACGTTTTCCAGCCATGTTCATGACAGAAAAAGCCAGGTTCTGAGTGCCAAAACTGAGCTTTTCCTAACCAAAACCATGTTTCTTTTATTCTTCAACCTTATCAGACCTGAGGTGCAACATGCCAGACTATAAAATTGAGAAACTGAAACATAATGAAATGTTTTCAACATGAAGAAATAAAGCTTTAAAATGGTTTGCAGAAAAATGCATGTAAGCATTTATCTATATGATTGACTTGTTGCAAAATTGCACAGTTAGAGGAGTTCAGTGAATGAGGTGGTGTCTTTATGCTAATATTTGTTTAACATACTCACATGTGTGTCATGTTAGAAACTGATTCAAAGCTTAAAATCTCAATCTAAGAACAAAACTCAAACTTTATAACAACTTTTGTAGTAGCTGTGGCAATCGGTTGTCTTAGTTTTAGCATCGTGATCACCAAATAATTCACTAACATGGGAATCACAAATAAAATAGTTAAGAACATTCTTACATCTGGCACAAATGTTACCACGGACTTGTGATGAATGTTTACAATAGTTTGGTTCATAATTTGAGTGTTTGTCTTCATTTCGTCTCTCTTAAATTGTCCCTCGGTTTCTTCACACCCTGACCACTTAGTCCAGTCAGACCTGGTTTAGTTGTTTAGTTGTTTTTTTTAACCAGACCTTTTGGTGTAACACAGAACCACATACAGTTAATTTGCCTGAGAGACTTTAATGTTGTGCACCAAGAAACAGAAGCATTAAAAAAACACACACACACACACACATGCTTTTCTATGCTCCTTTTATGGTTTGAAGGATGTCAAATCTTAATCTCAAAGTTGGTTTACTCAACATGCAGTTGTGGTTCTCACAGTCACATCCGATCCACGCTGAAGAACCCTCCATTTGGGATTCCGGGTCTAAGTCCATCTTTGATGAAAGGGCTCGGATGAAAACTAGCAGACACTTGTCTGCTGTCGTCTACCACCAGCATTGGAGGATTCCACCGCTAAGTCATGTGATTTACTCCCAACCACAGTACATTCTTTCAAATCTCCTTTCATCTCCATCCCGGTGATGAAAAGAAACCACCATTACCTCTTTAAGAGATAGCATACAAGCAGTGATTTACAAAGATCCCAATTATGCCGTATAAACATCTGCATGCCATTTGTACCCTCATGTCTTTAAATGCCCCATCATCGTTTTGGAAAAGTCACATTTAATGATGTGAGCCACCGGGGGGAAAAATCAATGCAGAAGCCAGTGAGAGCATCTCCAGAGCTGCTGCATGTGATTTTACAGATCGTTTGGTTAATTAAACCGCCGCACATGTGAAAAGGGGAAGAGTTTGCGACCTGCGTGTGAGGCTTTGAGGGTCTGAGCGGCACAGAAGTGCTTGGGCCAGCAGTTTGACCGGGTTTGGGACGGACCGAGGTGCGTGAGTTGATGTTAGATGCAGCCATCCGATGTTGTTGGGCTAATTATGTAATAAAAGGGACATAAATGCTTTGAAGTCCTTAGTGCAGTTGTCAGTTTCTTTGAAGGCAAATAGTAATTGTCATGTTCACTGCCTCACAAATCAAATGTTCTACACATGTTTCCTCCTCCCCGAAGTCAAAGACTGTGCCCTCCCTGCTACACGCACACACACATATGTGCACACACACACACATACACACCACAACAACCTTTACGGCTGCCTTGATCTGCTCACTATACAGGAACTGCCGGGCCCTCCACCCTGTCATGCACTGCTTCAGTCACCCACATCTGGAGTTGGTCAAAGTCCTGAGGTCCCCAGGGAGAGATTTTTTTTTTTTTTTTCTTGGTGGCCCCCAAAAAGAAAAGTCCCATTCTGTCACTTCCTGGAGTCCATGAGGGAATAATGACCACACACCCCTCCACAAAGATGCTTAGATCCTTCCATATTGTATCCTTATGAGTGTCTGTGCACGTCGCAGAAGCTGAAAAAACAAACTTTTCATCCAGAGCTGATGTCTGTGTGATGAGTCTTTGTGCTTTTTTAATGTTTTTAAAAGAGCATCGAGATGCTTGACATTACATTTATAATCACAGTGTCACTACTTAGCTCTTGATACATTTTCCAGACCTTCTATATATTCTGTGCCTCTTATATCCTGTCTGTATATGCACTTACATTTAGCTGCATGTGTGTGTGTGTGTGTGTGTGTGTGTGTGTGTGTGTGTGTGTGTGTGTGAATGGGCGGTCCCCAGGGGAGCCCATTCTGCCTTCAAGTCGAAATAAATGTAGGATTTCCATAACACGAAGCTCCCTCCAGGCTACAAATCCCTTCTCCCCAGTCATTTGAATGGAGAGCTGGTCCCACTCGGATGTTATCCCCACCCCCCCTCCAACCCCCCACCCCCCCCACCTTGAAGTTCAAACTCGTGTTAAATGACTTCCTTGTTCCTGTACAATCTTTTTCGACTACGGTGTTGAAAACCAGGTGACTTGCCCTGAGGCGAGGCTTTATAAAGTCACATCCTGCATGCTGCATGAGATCCTTGTGGGCTCGCCTGGGTGTCTCAGACTTATGTCTAAGAGGTTTATCAGCTCGTGCCTCGGAGATTAGTCAGTGCTTACTATCAGGATGATTCCACTTCAAACTGTACTTTTCAAGCCAATTTAGTGGCGACTTACTCCTCTTAAAAAAGCAACACCTCACCAGAATGCTTAAATGAATACATAACTTTATTTAAATAAATGCTTTGTCATAACAAAAAAAAAGACAAAGGTTAAAAGAGTACATAAATTACAAGTTGAATAAATATTACACAGTGATATTCACTTTAATAATTTGAGATTTTTTGTCTTTTTTTTTTCTTATTTGTCTTATGTAGTTCCAAATACTGACCTTTTTTTTTTTTATTATTTCCCACTATCCTCCTGCCACCGATGGGTCTATTTCACAAGCCAGTGAACACCAAATTATGAAAACCAATTTTTTTTTTGTTGTCTCATTACAACCAGAAAGTGTTATGTACTCAGAAAAAAAGCTGTACTGTCGTTACTGTGCTACTGAAATATGAAATGTGAATATGAGTTTTAAACCAAGTAGGAGATGTGAAACCTGAGGAAGTCCCTCCTCCCAAACAGGTGTGAGACTTCGTCAAAGCCTGAACCTCGATCGCAACTCTCGATGGATCCAAAAAAAAGTCAGACTTTTTCGTTGCATAAAATCAAAGTGAACCCTTGAATCTCCTGGTTTTCCAGTTTTTGCATTCCCCAGGTTTCCATGACTCCTGGTAACTGTCTTGCTAACTGTATCTAATGTCATGCAAATTGGTGACCCCTGTATCGGGGGGAGTGGCTAGGCCCCGTTTATGACCACTGCCCATGGCGCTCGCTCTTCCTCTTTCACCCTCATCCCGCCATCTCGTCTCTCATCTCTGTGCAATTGGCCATGAGAACATCTCTAGCTGTGTGTTATTTTCAATCTATTTTTTTCTTTTTCTTTTTTTAATCCCTAAAAAAAAAAAAAAAAGGTGTTGTTGCTGTATTGGAGGTCCCAGGCGTGGGCCGCACAGCCCCTGTCGACATATATTACCTCAAAAGCGCCACCTTTTCTTTTAAAAAAAAAAAAAGGTGAGCACATGATAACACAACATTTAGCTTTTGTGGCCTTTTTTTTAAAATCTTTTTTCGTTGCTGCTGTTGTTGTTCAACTAACTTCATGATACCACATCTTAGGACGTCGTTGTGTGTCAATATCAAGAGTGAGTAACTGAAAAAATAAGTGCAAGCTGCTTGTTTTTTTTTTTCGAAAGTGGTAGTGGGGGGGTTTTGGTGTTGGAAGTTTGGGGGGGGGGGGACGAGAAGCCTTGTTAATATATTCACAACTAGTAGCCGTTTAGGATGCACAATAGCATTTCTCTTTCTG
>JAQNCA010000005.1:20557319-20569390 GCA_029783725.1 Acanthurus tractus
GCACGTGTGTGTGTGTGCGCTCGCATGCATGCATGCATGCATGACTCAGTGAGGACTGCTCAGATGAAATCTGCATCGAGTTTGATCAGCAAATCATCCGTTTGAGAGTCCGGAGGTCGCGGGGTT
Source organism: Acanthurus tractus (assembly GCA_029783725.1). Taxonomy (NCBI): domain Eukaryota; kingdom Metazoa; phylum Chordata; class Actinopteri; order Acanthuriformes; family Acanthuridae; genus Acanthurus; species Acanthurus tractus. The sequence continues at coordinate 20,557,446 of JAQNCA010000005.1, forward strand.
CGTCGGGGTGAGACATCACAGCAAATCTGTGACACTCAACTTGACAGTAAATTTAAATGTGTCTCTTTTATTGCGTTTACGTCTTCATTGACAAGCAGTTTTAATGCTTAGCACATTGAAAACACACCTGCAGAGATACCATCATGGCTATTAGGAAATCTGCGGATCGAGTTTTATGGGTAAGTGTTTGCACATGATACTGCACATTTCCACTGACATGCAGCAAACAGAGATGTTTTATATTATTGCACAAGTGAACCATTACGTTACATTGTGTTCCTCACACTGAGATCTATATTTAGTGCCGTGCAAACATACTGAACCGGAATCAAACTGCGAAACAAAGGCTGCAACAAACCGACGTGGATTAATTTATATGTAAGAAGAACTACGAACTCGTACAAATGCTACATGCATCAGTTCACCACTTACGCTGCACTGACTTGACAGAAGGTTTGCTAGGAGACAATAGTCAACTAGGAGCCCCTCTCCGGCCATTTGTATTCGCCTGTGTTTTCTCAGCTGGACAGCTGCAGTGTAACTTAACCTCGGTGCACCTGGAATCCTTCACCCAGGGACACACAAACAACGTGATTGTCAGGCTCGCCGTCGCACTGGGCATAGACTTAATGCACAATTCAAACAATTAATTCTTCCTATAAATTAAACTCTGTAACATGTGGGCCGCAGTTGAGTTGAGAGGTTTTTTTTTTGTTTTTTTTTTTGCAAAGTTACACCACCGGCTATTAGTGTTTGGACGACTGATTGCATTTAAATGCATCAGGAGAAGAAGGGACTCGCTCATGTGGCTGGAAGTTTTGCACCTGCGAGGGTCTGAAAAACTCCTTGGATGAGACAATGAAGAGAAACCAGGAAAGGAGACTTTTTAAAGATGCTTTGAACGTCACATATAGGTCACATCTTCTTTTTTTTAACATTTGGTTTCTATGTGTTTATTGATTAAAAGCACAAAATCTGGAAAACCGATGCAGCCAGAAACACTTCTGTCATACAGTAGAGTTATTTTAGTATCACTTCTATTACCAGTCAGGAAAATATCTCATACTGTATGAGACAGAGCAGAAAGAATGAAATCCTGCCATGTGAATAAAGCACAGCACATCCCTGTTATTAGATGGTAGTTGTTACCAGTGGCTGCAGCAGCAAAGAGGCAGCTTAAGGAAAGCAGCTCAGTGGCTTAGATTTAATAAAAAAAGGTAAAGAACGGCTTGGTGAGGGGGAAATAACAGGCAGCCATGTGTGAAGAAGGTAATATCCTACACAATATTGAGTTAAGCAAAGTTTTTCCTCCATTTCTTCCTGACATAATGATGAGAAATCGCACGTGGGCTGCATGGCTGCGGAGAGCCAGCGGGAACCGCATGTTCCTGCAGCTATAAGGCGCAATAAAAAACTTTTAATCAGTTATTTATGACCTAATATAAGGAATGCCACGATCCAGAGGAGATAACATCAATCACATCGGTGTGTACGACATAAAGACGGAAAGACTCACTTTACCACTAAACTGGGTTTTTAAAAAACTGTTGTGTAATATAATGATCTGGCTGGTACGAACACGATCTCTCACCCTCCGTTATTCGATGTCTGTAATTGAAATGACAAGCTTAATGAGCTGTTGGGCTCGTGTCAATTTGTCTTCATCCCTCAAGCCATAACTGCTGGCATAACGTGTTCTTGCTCAATGTAGTTGTGTGTTGTAACCAAAACAAAACCGTCTACAGACATAAAAAACCAAAAGTATTCGTGTTTTAAAAGGCCTGTAGACGTAAAGAAACCTGAGCTAAAACTGAAAAGAATGCTGGAAAAAAACAGAAGATGTCAACACCAGGCTCAAATCACACAGGTTTTTTACTGCAACGCCGACTTCTGGCAGCTTTTACCTGCAGCCACCCAGGATGAGCTGTTACAGGTGTGTGATGATCACACGCGTGACTCTGAGGTGAAACATCACATTTATCTGTTCTTTTAGGAAAGTTAAAGTTATTTTGAAGCAAAACTTTCACTCATCACCAGCAGGTGGCACTCTCTTTTTGTTTAAACAACAGAGGCAATAAGCATGTCTGGTGTCTTAGCCAAAAATGCTAACTGCACACAAGCTAGAAGTGTTTTCTAAGGCAAACCAAGCAGCTGTGTTGCATAAACCAAATGATGAAATGATTCATCAAAGTCTAAAAAACAATAAAAAAGTAAGAAATGACCTTTGGATCTCCATCCATCCACCTCAACTGCCTCAAACTTTGCCGCCCCCCAAACTACGCCATCTAGTGGCGGATGTAAAAAGCCGTAAAACTTCCAGTTATTTGACCTTTTCTGGATCTGATTTCAGGAGCTCTGCATCGATGACAGTTTGTCTCCGTGTCTTCATTTCTCCTTCTAACATCGCAGAGATCATTAACCAAAAAACAACAGAAAAGATCTGTTTTGTTGAGATGTAATAAATGAATAATGCGCAAAAAGCAGTCAGCTTCCCTTTTAGTCTCAGAGTTACCAAACTATAAAAGACTATCAGCAAAACTGATGTGTTCTGCTTTATGATTCTCAGTCTTGATGAAACTGGTCCAACCTTCACATCAGAGAGGTGGACAGTTTTTTAATGAGCTGCATCACAATAAAACATGATATTAAAACGACATCAGAAGAAAAGTTTCCTCTGTATGAATGAGATGAATGTCAACATTAATCACAGAAAAGTAGCTGATCAAAAGTCATTTTGCAGATACGCTTTTAAAACTTTTCTTTTCTGGAGTCTGTCTGCTGGCTGGTGTTAAAGCTCCAGGTTATCACGTTAACCACAGCTGGGTCGAGATGAACTATGACAATACGCTTTTATTTTTACTTTCTTCTGTCATAAAAACTAGTTTGTGTTTGGAAACGTCGTGTCTGGCAACTTTTTTCTTTCTCTTTTCTTTTAATCTTTGCTTTTATTTTCTCTTAGTCTTTCTGGGTCTTTTTTATGTCTCTCTGTCTTTTGCTTTCTCTTTTTCTTTTGGCGTATTTATCTCCGATAAATCAAAGCCTCAGGCAGAAATCAGGTTTTTCCCTTGACTAAGAAAGAAACTCATGACAGATTAAAAAAGTTTCTTTACCAACTATTACGACTTACTTTCATCCGTGTGACAAGCCGAACGATCAGGATCATCACTGCTCTCCTGAACTCACGTGTATCTATGATTTTCCATTAGTTAGAAACCTTAGTTGGTCTTTTCAGAGGTTGTTGGAAATGTTTTTAAATGACTGAAGTTTTCTGAGAAAAGGTGAATCAGTCGGTCCATTATTACAGACGCCCTCAGAAACAGACACCACAGACTGATTGTGTGTGACGGTGAAGCCAGTGTCGTTTTTCCTGTCCGTGCTCCCATGATGCCTCACTGCAAATGTATTTAAAGCTCTCAGGATCCTCTGGGGAACCCACAGGGTGCCGTGTTCTTGTCAGATAATCCATTATTTTTTTGTTAAGTCCATTTACCTCAGTTTGTCATCTTAGATAATATCTGTTGAGAGATGGGTTTTTAGGGGCTGGAGGGGATGAAGTTGCATCGGTCACCCAAGCACCTCCACCACCACCACCACCACCACCAGCAGCAGCAGCAGCAGCAGCAGCAGCAGCAGCAGCCGCCTTCTCCATAATGACAGGTGCACAGTTGACCTTTCTCTGTACAATTTGGGATCAGATTGCGCTGTTCCAGCTTGCCGTGTCTTTGCACTATGTGTTTAACCCTGTTAAACAGCTCTATCATGTTCATGGCTATCCAGGTTTTGCGTTACACCAACTGTGGCAGATACACAATGGCATCCTTGACTGGAGATTAGGAAGTGGTTTTTAGCGATTTACCTCGAGCTCGTTTTCTTCATGCAAACACAAGGCGGTCTTTTTCTGTGCAATGTGGCAAAAAAAACCCCCAAAACACTGTGGTTCACCATGATTAGGCGACTTGATCTTTACACTGTGGACAAATTGGAAACTCACACAAAAAAAAGAGATTCTTATATTTCCAATTCTGCTTATCTGCTTACAAACACAGCGTTTTTCCCCCCAAAATCTAAACTACGAAATGTGGAGTGGGAGCAGGAGCGAGTCCTCCCACAGCCGTGTATTAACAGCTTCCAGTGCCCGTCTCCGTAGCACTTTATGGCTGTTTATTCTCGACTGTTTACAAAAGTGGTGTGCGGTAACAGTCGAGCACGGCCATTTAATTAGGAGTCTATTTCATGGCCGTCTGACATGCTGATAAAACTCTCCAAACAAATAGCCGGAGTGTCTCCAGCAGCCTGACTGTGTAATTGAGGGTTTTTTGAACGCAACCCCACTTGGCAGAGGCACCCATAATCTGTCTCTCTCTCTCTCTGTCTGTCTCTCTCTCTCTTTGACACACACAAATACACACACACACATAGGGAGAGATCAGAGAGATATGCCCTATATATATATATATCTATGTATATTTGAGTTAGAGCACAGATTCATGTATTTTACTCGTCTACGGGACCAAATGGAGGAAACAGAGACTCCAGCTGATTCAATTTAGAGAACATTTGTTTTAGCTCCTGTTTTTCTCATCAAAGATTCTTGCACCGTGTTTGTGGAAGAAACTCAATCTTCAAAAAGGCCTCTGACGTGGGGATTGTGTTGGCCAAGGTTTCCCCCCTTTTAAAAACGTTAAAGTCATGAATTTAACCATTGTGAGCTCTGGTCTTCACTCGGATGCTGCGACGGTCCAACGCTGATCTGCTACTGACTCACTTCAGAAGCATTTTCTGTTTTTAGTGCAACATACATGTGTGTGTTTTTTAAAAGGGATTTCAGCAGAGTGGTAAAGTATATTCAAAAATAAATACATTTTACAGTGCTCGCAAAATGCTATGGTTTTACAAAAGCGTACTATCATATGCATATACAGTTTTTACGGCGGAGTGACTCACCCCTGCAGCTGGACGGATCCCCGGCGAGCGCTGGTGAACGTCAGCTGATGACAGTCGCAGCAGCAGCTGAAGTGGCAGTGATCCTTCACAGATGCTAATAACATTCCCCACAGATTTACATCCAAAAAGGAAAAAAAAAAAAAAAAAACAGAAACAGAAACACACACTTTAGAGACAAATTCAAAAAAGTAAATAAATGAATAAATTTATGGAGAGCCCATTTCAGCCCCAAGAAAAACAACCACTTCGACTTTATTTAAGACCCACACGCCTCATGCGTAAACACACATTTGTCACTTGTTTGATTAAACGCCATCTACAGGGATGCGTGGGCGTGTGCAGACTGAGCTTTATTTACATTTGTCTAAACATCTTATTAGTTTTGGTCGGGTGGGACAGGTTACATGTTTATCATTCTTATTGGTTCACATAGTTTGATGATCTCATGTTATTCCTGCGTAGTTTTCGCCCTACTGTTTAATTAGCCCAAATAAGAGCTGAGAGGCCATTTGTTTTCAGAAATGTCTTCTTATAATTTGATTATTATCACACTATTAACGACCATCTTATAATTCCTACTTATTTTTTCAAGATATAAAAATATAGGGGGAGGAAAACAAGGTTATTCTGTGGATTTTTTCTCCATAAGTGGCATTTTAGAGGTTTGTTTTGACAAATCTCTGTTGTTTTAGTATCGGGGCATACATGCACAGTAGGAGAAGGTCCTTCAGCCCAAGTTTGAAAACTTAAAAAACAAGAGTGAAATTGAATAATATATCTCCGAGCGGGCAGTTTAAGCCAAACGAAAACACTTCAGCACCCGGAGAACTCAAAACAAACGAGGCACCGAAAAACCCCCCGAATAACATGAAATATAATCCAGTAATAGATAAAAAAAACCAAAATGGCTTCGGTGGAAACACGGATGATGTTCACCTAGACATGTAAACAATGACATGGGATATCTTTTCAAAACACACAAGAGAACAGAGTGTGTTTTTTTTTTTTTTTTTTTTTACTCGAGCTCTTTTGTGCAACTTTTTTTTTTTTTTTTTCTTTACACATTCGTGTCTGCAGGCGGGCGAAGTGAAACGGAGGGAGAGAAGGCAGGGAGGTAACAGTTACAGAAGACAGAGTGGAAAAAAGAAAAAAGAAAAAAAAAAAAGAAAAACTTGTGAAAGCGAAAGAAAGAGGGGCTGCATCCCTGAATCAGAGGTATCGTATTCGGCCCGGTCCTGACAGAGACTCCTCTCCAGGTTGAATGGGCCCATTGTTTGGATAAGGCCTCCATGACACAGGCCATTTCATTACAGAATGAGCCCAGGCACAGGGAGTGGATGGTGGTTGCAATGTAACCCACCGACTCCCCCCCCTCCTTCCTCCTCTCTCGCCTGTCAAAGAGCTCCTTTCTCTCCCCCCCCCCACCCCCTCGGGGCTACCTGCATGGGCAGGAAGACAGCCATGGGGGCGACGCACTCTCGAAAACAAACAGGCACCCTCCATCGCAGCAACAGTCACACTGAATCCTTCAAAAAAAAAAAAAGAAAAAGGACGGTAACCGGATAGTCTCTGATGTAATATGCCACGACTCTCATGTGACTCAAAAACCATCAGCAGGTGGTTAAAACAAAGTTACCGTCTCGCTCTCTCTCTCTCGCCCACACATTTAAGTGCACTTTGTGACTTTTAAACCTTTGAATCGCAGCCTGTGAGGAGAACGAGATCTGATGTTTCAGTCGAGTCTTAAAGCTCCTTCAGCAGATATAAAGACTTCCTCCTGATCCCTGGTGGCTTCCTCTTAAACATCAATATATGCAACGACGGGCTGTTTCCTTCCTGCAGACCAAAGTTTGATGGAAACAGAACATTGTGACTTGAATCTGCTGCTTCTCCGACTCTTCCCGGTGTTAAATATCCACAAGGTCTGCAGAACCTGCCTTTAAATCAGTTGCTAAATTTCCCTTTTCTGCCGTCTCCAGTGTCATGAGAGCTGGAACTGTAAGTAAACTTTGATTAATGCTTTTTGTTTTTGCTGACTGTGGGGAAATCTGGTGCTTTTCACATCACTGCTGATGAACAAAGGCATTAAAAAACACGAGTGTTTCAGGTAAAGGTTGAGGCTCGTGCAGCTGTTGCAGTTCAGCGCGGTGCAGCTGCTCTGCAGGTGGACTGTTACCGAGCCAAGTAATGAATCATATATTTATCAAAATCACAGATGAGTTATATTGAAGGCAAAACATCTTTATTAATGTTGAGTATTTGTGAAAATGAAAAACATACACTATAAAAAATGAGCCACATGCACATGAGAAATGAATATAAAAGGGTTCGACCTCTCTTCTTTGATTCGGTGCCTGAAAAAAGTCCTGATTTGAGTTCAGCTCTGTAATCTGTCTGTCGCTCCACGCTGGTCATGTGACCACCTTTGCTGTAAAGGTCATTTCATACCAGCATTTCAAATGACAAATGTTCCTGGCAAAAGTCAATCAACTTAATCACCACAATCAGCGGATTCGCTCGCAGTGCCTCTCCAAGAAAAGTTTGACTTTGGTTAGCTGTGACACGAAAGTGAACGAAAGAATGAAGAAAGGCTAATCTTGAAAGGAAGAGAAAACCGAAGAGTCCGCAATGGAACAAATCAAGCATCCACGTTTATTTAACCCTCGTCTGTCGGGTCTGAGACTATGAACCAAAGCTTTTCTTAAACAAAATGCGTAAAATTACCATTTTATTAAGCTAAAAAAGCATGCTAGCCGACACTTGAGCAGCTAGCTTGTCTTTGTTTCCTGGATTCCTGATCATGGTTGCTATTGAACCAATTGGAGGCAGGAACAGGGAACGTAAAGTCTGGGGGGGAAAAATGCAAGAAATCAAAGTATTGAACCCGTTGACATCCTGACATAAGTGTTCTTTAAAAACCATTGGAAGATGAAATCCACAGAGAAGGCAGACAAAAGTTCAGCTGAAGATGAGACTTGAACAGTTCGAGTCCAATCGAGTGGACATCTTCCAGAGTTCTGGTCACTCTAGAACAAAATTGCCGTCTTGTGTTTCCATGGACAGCGTTGCTTCGCTGAGCCGAGGCAGATGGAAGACAACGCTGGCAACGAAACCTCCGCGACACACAGCCAGAACACAGATACACACTTATTTTGACTCGCTCACACTGCCGAAGCCTCATAACGTCTGTGACTGGACTTTTGAAAGAGAATCAGAACTGTATATGTTACATGGCCAACATGAGAAAAAGGAATTTTTAAACAACGTATAGAACTCTAAACACTCCACACAACCCGAGAAAAAGCCTCAGTGTTTGGGGGTTTTTAGGAACTTGAAGTCATGCACAACCTTTGAGTCTAAACTTATTAATATTAGAGAAAACTTTTGCTTGGATCCTGAGCTGATTACGTCTTCCTCCTATTATAATAAGCAATTTTGTGTTATTAATGATAAACACCGAATGTTTCTGCTGGGTTCCTTGGCTGCTCGATTCTCACTAAAAGTCTGGCTGCATCTCTGGAGGTTCTCAGTTTCAACAGTGTGGTCATCGACTCCGAGGTCCACGAACTCTGTTTCGCTGGTGTTAAGTTGCAGTTACGTGGCTCGAAAAGCAACACTTAACGTTTTTATCTCAGTTTTAAAAGAAGCAGCAGTTTGTCAGAAGTTTGTCCGTCTGTCTATATGTCTTCGAACTTTCTCTCTTTCTGCTTGCCTCTCGCTCCGGCTCATCCCCCTCCCTTCCTGGATGTGGTCGCTCCGACCTCCCGGTGAACTCATGTGGCTACTCAGAGCTGTGCCTGTGTTATTGGAAACACCCCTCCAATACTCCTATTAGCCACGATGTAAAGATGATAGGTTGTGCTTTGTTTGGATATCCATTTCCAATCGCAGGTCATGATTGGCGAGGGCTGCTCGGGATGATGGGTTTACTGTGCGGCGCTGCCAAGATGAAAAAAAAAAAAAAAAAGGGTGAGGAGGAGGGAGGGGAAAGAAAGAGAGAGGAAACAAGGAAAGGGAAGGAAATGAAGGGAAAAGGAAGAAAAAGAAAAGGTACAAAAAAGTTAATATAATGAGGGAAAACATTGACTTTTCCCTGCATAATACGTGAAACAATAAAGCAACCCGTGTGGTTTATTTGGGAAACAGTTGAGTTGAAGCTGATAGGTGTCAAGTACGTGGAAACGGGGGGGAAAATCACGTCGATTAAACCGAAAGAGGCCTGAATCCATCGGCAGCAGAGGGGAAAATAAAGTACATGCTGTACATTCTGGACATTAAAAAAGGAGGAAGAGTGTGGGATGAAAAAACACGAAGGTCAAATCATCAAGATGCTGCCACATGAAATGTAACAGGCTCTAAACTCGGCCTTCAGGGGTCAACGATGAAGCTCCGGTTCACCGTTAACTGTTTTGGACGTCATGTTTAGGAATTGCTCAACACGAAAACTAGTACATACTGTTACATATGGACGGTCAGAGGCAGATGTGCATATGAAGACTATCGATCTGATCACACCTACCAAGATGAGGTGGTGATAGAAGGCTCTATGGGTGTGTTTGGCAGGATGAGACGGAGGAAATGCGGATGTGGCCTGAAAAGCATCAGGGTCCTCGCCTGCCGCTGCTGTTTCCGTGACAAGTTTCAGCAGAATAACTCCCCCGTTCCTTTAGATTTAGCGTTTCAAGACTCATAAATAAAAGCCCCTGAATCTAAAATGATACAGAAGGGATGGGAATGGATCGAGTCCCACGACTGTGCATCCGCAAATGTTTTAGCGCTCCAAGTTCCACCAAGTATTCTCAGTTCTCCCGATGCTCTCGGCCACCAACAAAAACCCAAAACCCTCCTCAAGTGCGGCCAATGAATATAATGCATATAAAATGAATGTGAACAGGCGCCTGCAAGCTGTGAGATCACAGCAACCCTGACTGAAGGAATATCTGTCTCTGCCGCTGCCGTGCCACTTCCTCGCACCGGGGTTTTACGAAGTCTGACACCGTGAACGCCCCCCCCTCCGGAGAAAATTAAGACGAATGGACCCGAACTTCTCTCCAAATGACATCACACTGTTCAAACATTAATCATTTACATGTGAAATGTACAGTTGGTACATATCTGTGGTTTGCAAACGTAAAATATGTGCAGACATATTTTTTAACCGCCAGGCTGATGGATGACTTCGATACTGAAGATCACAGAAAAAAAACAGACTTTTTCTTTAATCTGGATTCTTAAATTCTTTGTGTACTTAAATTTTTTACCCAAATGATGTAAAAAAAACTCAAAAAAGATTATATTTTGGGTTATTAAAAAGAAATCTTAGATGGTGTAAAAACTCCAACTGTCAAAAGTCCGTCCAAGTGCTGTGACTAAACATAAGTGCTGTGACTTCCCAAAAACATAACCATAAAAAAAACAGCAATATATATATATATTTTTTTTCCTCTAAAAAACATCCATCAATTATCTGGAACCGTTCCTCCCTGCAGGGTCACTGGGGGCTGGAGCCGATCCCGGCTGACACTGGGCGACTGGCATGGTGCACCATGGGTAGGCGGCCAGTTCATCACACACAAACAAACCATTTACAGTCTCATAGTCACGTACAGGCAATTTAGAGTCACCAATTAACTTGCATATCTTTAACCCAATTAACCCAGAAGGAGACTGAACATGCAAACTACTTAAAACAGAGAAACAAACTGGGAAAACAACACAATAGGAAGAGAAACACATGCAGAATCTTACTAATATTAAAAAAAAGCTAATTTCCTGTGAGATGAACTATTACAGCATCATTATCAATCATTTCTGTTCGGAGCATTCCCACTTTACCTCAACACTCCTCGCCTTCAGTTTCCTATATTCGTCAGATGTACTGAAACACAAACATCAGGAACCGTTCAGCCGTTGGTGAGAACTTATAAACATTTGGAAAACATTTAGTTTTGTTTTTTATCTGTGTGGTTTCACTTCTTTCTTTCTTTTTTTTTGTAAAATAAGCAAATATCCACTCACTTCTAAATTGCCAAAATCAAGCTAACTTCACTCTGCTGGCTGCAAAGTGCAGGTGGAGACAGCCGTGGTGAGAGCGCTAGTTGTTCCTGCCAGCTAAGGAATGAGAATGATGTGTTATAGAGTACAATGTGTACTGTCAGTGACGAAATCTGTCTGTCCAGCGGAGGATTTATCCCAGTATGGGTGTCACATGTCTGGAAGAAACAGCCAGAGCAGATAGAAGCTCCTGGAAGCTGAAATACAGACACTAAAACCTGACATTTTGGTTTTAAAATTTGATGTGTGTGTGACATGTCCTTTTATGAATTGAGTGTCTGGGGCCGAGCGGATGTCATTTGGAATGCACTGATATGATTTTGGGAAGCCAAAATGTATGTAATTTTGACGAGTGCTCGCATGTGTGTACATGCTCGACAGCAGGACGGAAACTATCCGCATGCAGCTCAGAAAACCCCAGTGACAGATGAACTTTAGCGAAGGTTCAGTGGTTTAATTTCTCACTGTTTCTCATTCATTCACAACTTATTTCTTCCTCCTCTGCTGCTTTTTTCAGCGATTTGCTGACTGCTGCTCTTTACTTCTTCGGTTAAACCGAACAGATTTTGGCTCCATCTTCATCAGACAGTCAAATCGTTGCTGTCAAACTTTAAATCTTTATCTTCTCTGCTGCTTTTAGCCATTTTTTTCAGTCCAAACTGTTGCAACCCTCTCCATCTTTTGCATTTTAAGTTTTATCACATGAGTCTCAGTTTGCATGAAGCCAGCTCCTCTTTGCATCCAGATCTCAGCCATCCTCTTCATCCCATCACCTCCACCATGCACAGACTCCATAAGGAGGCGACAAATTATGCTTATTATAGTTTATTATGTCGAAGTGACTACTTCATCAGCATTCATTCATTCAGTCATTCATTCATTCATTCATTCAGACCCCAGACTCCCAAAGTCTGCATGCTGAAGTGTCTTTGTGGCTTGAAAATGAG
>JAQNCA010000005.1:20584266-20596991 GCA_029783725.1 Acanthurus tractus
AGAGCTTCTCAGCCCCCATGAGCCACCAGCTCAGCTCCAACTTTTACAAAAAGGGCCATGAATGATCCTCTAATGACAGTCAAAACTGCAGCAGAGCTCAGACATAAGCGTCTTATATCAGCTGCTGTTGGCTAGTTAGCAACGATTGCTAGCTAAACTGACTGCTGATCAGTCCGTCTCACTGTCAGTAAGTCATTCAGGCTCATAACTCCACCATCACACATCACATAGATGCAAGGCCAAGCCATGTTTGGAGGGATGGAGCAGAACTTGGGGGTAAAGTCACATTTGGTTTTTGAATTAAGTTGCAGGTTTGCTGAAAAAGACGCAGCATCTTAAAACACCCGGCCTTGAACAACAGTATCATCCCCACCTGTGCGACGGCTGTATTTACACTTCGGCGCAGCGTTGCATCGGTGCTGTTGGTGCTTCGATGGTTCGGTAAACAGACATTAATTTCAGTCTGGAGTCCAAATGACATACTTCCATGTGACGGCGAGTTAAATAGCCAATAGGAACGAGGACTGTGTTCATTTAGGTCAATAATTTATGTATACACACAAACACTTGTGGCAACATAACAACACTTGTGGCATAGCAGCAACATTGCGTTACCGCCGTCGTGTTTGTGGATACGTGTGTGTTCTAATGACTTTGGGTAATTATGTAATTCTGAAGCACAGCTCCTGATTACCTGGAAGCTTCTGGCTAATCTGCTGTTGACACCTGAGTCTGGGCTACGGAGAGCATTCCCAAGAGTCCTCATGTTTTCTCTGTCTAGACTGCTGTAATAACTTTCAGGTAATCACCAAGAAAAGGAGTGGGAATGCGAGTGTGTCAGTGTGTGTTAACAGACTGGCATCTATTTGGGTGGCGGAGTGTAAAAGAGTCGAGCATGGCTTGTAAAAAACTCTGGAAACAAAAGAGCGAAGTGCCAACAGAGAGTCTCGTGTAGCTCTGAATGTTTGTTGAACGGATCTGGTTTTGTATTCAAGATAAATTTGCATATCGTCTTAAAAACCTGGAGGTGTAACTCAGCCTCGTGCTTTGCACTGCTGCTGAATAACTTCAGGATTATCTGCTGATCAACTTCATAATTCAACAGTTTGAGCTTCTTCAAAGCTTCAGTTGATCAGAAACAAGAGACAAATGGTCATTAATTTGGACGATTCGCTCTTTTTTCTTTTGTATAGATTTGTTGAAACCTTCTCCAAAGTCAATGTAAATGAGGTGACTTCACCGATGACGTGTGTGAAATTCCCCCTCGAATCCGACTGAAATGACTCCACAGCTTGACGTCACAACAGCTCAGGGGAATAAGAGTGAAGAAATTTAAATAGAGAGGAGATGGGAGGAATTCTTGGATGCTTTCTGTGGTTTTCATGGCAACACAAGAGGGGGGTTGGGGGGTGTTGAGGAGGGGGAAGGGGGGGTGTGTTACCTCGTAAAGCTAATTTAGGCATCGCATGTTCTGGTTTGGTCTGCCTCGACCCCCGCTGGGCCCCGGGGACCTGGGTTATGTTGTCCAGATGGGGAATAATGGCCCACACCTGGACTTTGGCCCGGACCCCAAACGAGACTCCAGCACTCCAGCCTGACTCAGCCAAAACACCCACTGAGGCCGGTCCCGTCCCCGTTACCAGTCCACCGGCGTGCAGTTAACCTCGATCCATTACACCCGCTAACGTCATCGCTAGGTTTCAGCTCTGCGCTGCAGGCAGTGTTTCGTCTTGATGCTTTTGTTTCTAACGCAGACAGAGATGGAAGTTTAATGGCAACAGAAAAGAACAAATAATGATTAAAAAAAAACATCCACATTCAACAATTCTAGATAAAGTTTCTCTGATATTTTACATTTTAGCTAACATAAATCTCTCTGTGTGCTGAGTTTTCCGAGACAGCTCTACACAAATAACATTAACACAGATTAAAGCAGCAAATTTTCACTGTACGTTGTTCTCATGAATCTTAACTGGAATGTTTGTGAAGTTTGTAGCTGTTGTGCCTTTTTTACAGCCATTAGCTTTGAGTTAGCTAGCTGCTTACACACTCACTGTGAATATTCATGTTTAGCTGTGCATCTGATCACAGAACTCAACAAAAACTCCAATCTTTTTTCAATCTTTATCTTCTGCTTTTTGTCTCTGCAAGAATTAGATCAACAGAACAAAGACTTGCCAAACACTTGGACGTAAACGCAGCAAACAGCTGCCTCACAAGAAATGCAGATCTGTTGTTGCTGCACATGATGTTGTAGAGAGATGCTGTTATATTATTTTTTAGTTTTTTAGCATTTTGCAGGAGAGAAAAGAGTCAAAACATCCTGCCAATCAAGAGCAAGTTTCTATCTAAAAATTCAGTCTAAATTTCTTTACGCAGTGATATCACCTGATCTGATTACATCAGCAAAGAGAGCTGATGGATAAACATCTTATATACTTAAGCATTAGAAAAGAAGTGTTAAACATTAAGCAGAAAACAAACTGTTACGAAAATCAAAAAGCCTTTGAATAATAGACGTGAAACCCCACGTAACTTTTGTTTTATTTGTTCTTGCACAAGTTTGATCTTAAATCTGTCTTGTGGCATTTAATCGTCTTCGCCCACAGTAAACATGTCAGCGAGATTAACAAATATTAACACTCGACGGAGCTTCAATCGAAACCCTGCGACTTTATTTATGAGCAGCTCAGTCGCACAGATTAATCAGCTGCTCGCAGCTTTATGTAGATCGCCGACAAGTGTGCTTAAAGATCCACAATGCCTCTTGTTTTTGTTTTTCTTCCTGTGGTGACAAGATGGAGGGAACTCAACCAAAAGTATTTGCGCCGCCGTATCATTAGTAACTTTCCTCTCTTAGTATCAAAGTGTGCCCTCAGTGCCCCCGTACAGTAATGTGCGAATGTGTTTGTGAATGCATGTGTGCACTCGTGCTCATTTATGTACACGTCCAAATTCCACTTATGCCATGAGCTATGGCTGTGTGATTATCTGAAGTTCAAAGACCGTTTCCCCGAAAAGACCATCCATTTTTACTCCACCCTCTCTCCCCCCCTCGTTTTTTTTTTTTACACATCCCCTTCCTTCGGAGCACAGATAGCTTGGCTCTTCCCCCCTTGAAACCGGAGCGTCGGCACATCGGTTCGGACAGGGAGAACAAACAGCTCGCATGCCTTGTGGCTTCTTGATGGCATATTTTTCAGCACTCAGGTTTTTTGGAGGGGTGCTCGCAGAGTGCATTCCTGGTAATTAATAAGGCAAGCGCAGGTTTTCCATTTTGGAGTATTTGAACATGCCATGATAACAGAGCGGTGGACGGTGGGGTGGTGCCGACTGTTACAAAGTCCCGTCTTGTTTTCGGTTTCATAACTGTGGAAACATTGAGGGAACGGCTGTAACGCCACATTCATGGGCTCAGATGCTTTTCCTGGTGGTTTTTTTTTTTTTTTCTTTGAATGAGTTAATGAGTCAAATTACATTGATAAAATAGTTATGTAAAGGGTTTTTATGGTCTCATGTTAAGAGGTTATGATGGAGAAAACGTGATGTGGTGCAAAACCAAATTCTGTTGGCTTTTAAATGTTAAAACAGTTAATAGTTACCTGTGTGTTTTCATTACCTTTGTAGTAGTTAGACATTAAATCTGAGTCACATAATAAAACTATTTAAATCTCAACCAGGGTTTGGAGCTGTTTCACAGACTTTATGCCTTTTCCTTTTATTTAATTTTTTCTCCATGAAAGACTGTTTGCTCCCATGATTCTTCCCACAGGCCAGATGTTACATAACCAAGGTTGTCACTGTCATTACTGAAGCCATTGTTGTTGTTTGTCTGCGCTAACAGTCTGTTTTTAGCATCAGGAGTTTACAACTTGTTAACTACCAGCTTGTTCAGTGGTTCTGCATCTTCAAATTACATTTGCATTGAATTTCCTACATACTTCACTCGACTAATGTAGTGTCTTATATAACAGTGCATCTTTGACTAAATACATTTACATAAATGTGCAATGATAAACTCTTTTTAGCTGTCTATAAAACACTAACTAACTAAGTTAATGACTAATGTCTCTATGTCACCTTTACATGCAAACAAGAAGATCAGATATATTATGAAATGTCTAGAGTCATATTTTAATCGACATAACTAAAACTTGACAAAGTTACTATTTCCAAGCAACCAACTGTTAGATAACATGTAAGAAAAATAACTAAAACTGAGTTCACTTTGTTTCACCAGTGTCATAATCCAGTTTTTAATCTTACACAGACACAAATAAACACATGACCTCATCATAATCTGCATCTTGCGAGCAGCTGTGTTTCAAAAAGACAAAATTGCATCAAAAATATGTTGCGTCCCTCTTTCACCTGCCCTCAAAACTGATGCAGATGGTAGCCTGATCAGAGTCTTTACTGTAGGGGGCGCTCACATTGTCTTTGTCCACAGGGGTCGCCAGATTCAACAAAAAATGAAAGGAAGGTCCTCATAGCTGCTTTAAGTATATGTGTATAAGTTCGTAAAAACTCAAAAAACAGAATGTGCATACATTTGGAGAAAAAATCCCCCCGGCCGCAATGAAATTTAGCAAGTTTTATGCCCGTTTCTGCTCATAAAAAATCATAAATTTGAAAGAAAACTAGACAAGACTGTCACATGGTTATTGTAAAAGTACAGTCTTCCAGTTGGAATTAAATTTGACGATTCCATATTTTGCAGTTTCACACACATCCAGTGCCAACATAGGAAGCAGAGTGTCTTTTATGTGGGGAGGTGTAAAACGTGGGTGTGGACGGACATGTAGAATGTCTTTGCATGTCACAGACCTGCAATTACAGCCGTCCCGTGGAGTTTCAGGCTCGTAGCCGCACTTTTTATGAGTGGGTCCCCGGTTCCTTTGTGTGATGCACTTGCATGAAGAATTCATTTCATATTTCTTCCAGTGGTTTCACATCGGTCCCGAGGAGAGAGAAGTGCACTGATGTGCCAACAAAGCCAGGGAAGAAGAAGAGGAGGAAGTAGAGGAAGACGATAATAAAGACAAATGCAAACCAAGTCAGGTTTAAACATCCTGAAAAAAAACATCCAGAAAATCGGTTTTGCAATTTTCTGAATGGGTTGACGACCGTGAACTTCAGCATCTGTTGTTTGAATCTGGCTGGAGAGCTTTCAGGTTTGTTCCCCGTCTCCCTCCTCATTTCCTGTCATCTTTATACTGTCAGCTATCTAACATCGTGTTAAAATACCCCCGAAAAATCTTTCCTCAACCAGAAGTTTTTTCTTTTTTCCACCCAAACCGTGACTGTTCCAAGAAAGATTTATCATTTCCACAACTGTTCATACTGCAGTTGCTGTATTACACTGTAAAAAGTGACAATCTTCAAAGTGTTTGCATTTGACTAAATGAAAAACTAGAGTTTAGAAGACTTGTATTTAGTTTAATCAACAGATTCATATGAGATTCATGATTAAAGTTGTGTGTCATCACAGAAGCAATAAGCAGTTTGCTTGGTCACATGAAGAACAATGGGCCTTTTGCATCTTTTGCTCTGTTGTAATAAAGTTTTGTTCGAAGACAGCAGCGTCAACAAAGAAAGACGGATAACGATACGAACTTCCTCTGAGCTGTGCCCTATTTTCATCTCCTTCACGGATCGAAATGATACACAGAAAAGATTTCTTCCACTCTGGAAAAGTCATTATTTTTACTGTAAGATGCCAAAGAGTGAAACATGTTTTTTTTTTTTTTTATGTTGTTTTCTTTTTGTAAATTAAGCTCGGTAATTTAAAGTATACCTATCTGACTCTGGCCGTGTGTCAGAGCGCAGTGAGTGTGTTCGGTGGTGGTGGTGGTGGTGGTGGGGGGGGAGGCCGGGTTGTAGTTTTGATTGGAATATCTTCTGTGGCCGTCGTGGTTTGGCGCTCTCGGGGAGAGGCGTACTTTGGGGGGAAGGAGAATTTATCAAACCAACAAAATGGAACATATTCACAGCGAAATAGTTATCTCATCTTTCATCTGTGGGAGTTTCCCCTCTTCTGCTGCCGTGCTGACTCAGCTCCCTCATCATCAGCAGACCAGGCGAAGCCAGTGACCCAGCAGGCCTCACATGCACCATGGAAATGAAATGAAATCCAGAGGTACACCCACCGAGTCACCCTGACACCCACACACCCTCAAACACACACACACACACACACACATGCATACACTGATGTAAAATTAACTTACAAGGAACAAAAAAAAAAAAAAAAATCCAACAAGTGATTGTGGAGTGAATGTGTGTGTTCACCAAAGAAACAGGAACAGCACAGTTTGTGTGTCAGAGTGTTTTTATTGGAAGGACATTTGTTTTCCTGACAAACGAGTGAAAACAAAATATCCCGGCAAACACGGTTCAGACGGTGACGTGCCGCTCTGTAACGGCCGCCGACAGACTGCCAGTAACCATGAGGTGGACGGCTGGACGCCGACGAAGTGTTCGAGTTTGACCTTTCAAACAACCAGGACTTATTGATCATGTTGTTATTAATGGAAAAAAAATCAAATGCACACTTTGTTTCTGAGGATGAAACATTTATTGGCAACTCTTTGGGGTTGTGATCACTGTATGTAAGATTAGCATGACTTGACAAACATCTTTTATATATAGAAAACACTTTTAGGTCATTTATGTAAATCTATGTGTTAATTACATCCTCAACTAATCATTTTCAGCCTTTAGTGTTTGAAAGAGCCAAACATTTTGATTCAAACTGTCTTTGATGGCACAAAGAGGTTTGACTTCATAGTTTAAAAAGCAACAAATGATAAACTGACTGCATTTATGTGGAGCTTTTTTCTTCCACAAGTCTGCATTCATCCATTCACATCCATGCTAATGGCAGAGACCAAACACACACTATTCATCAATGAAAAAAGGCAGAGGACGCTCTAATGTGCAGAACAAAGGAGTATTAAAGGAGTGATGTGTTAAATAAGAACACAAACCAGTGATCTTCTGATAAGCAGACGACCAGCTCTACTTCCTGACCCACAGTCGCACCTTTAGGAGCAAAAAACTTCATGTGGAAGTTTGTGGAGACCAAAAAAACTTAAATACTTCACTATGTCAACCTAAAAGTTCGTGAAATGTCCTTTTTGTCTTTAATGTTTGTATCTGCCGCCCCCAGGTTGCCAAAAATCTGTTGGAGTCAAACCAAGTTGTGTTTCACTGCCTTTCTGATCAAAGGTTTCGGGTCTTTTTCACCACTTCACTGTCGCCTCTATAAGTTTCCAAGTTCATGATAAATGCATCACTTTTCCAGGTTCAGCAACCTTAAACATCTCATCCAGGTCCCAGTTCAACCTGAAGCAAAGCTCTCAGTCAGAGAAAAGCTGCTCACATCAGTGTTGGAAGAAGAAGAAGAACGCCCTCCCTGCTATGTGCTTGAATCTCGTCTCGGATAAGAATGAAGCTGTGCTGTGTTGATAAGCAGAAGCAACAAGTTCTTCACACACACACACACACACACACACACACATGGAGCATCTGTCTGATGTGAAGCCGTGGAGCTGGAACCGACCGGCCTGTCAGCAGGGTGTGTGATGGGTTACACACCTAGCCAAGTCATCCGCCGTTCCCTCCAGAGAGGTTTTACAGGGAGTGCTCTTTTGTCTGCAACGCTGTTGGATGCACTTGCAGCGCACCCAGCCCTCGAACGCAGCAGCAGCAGCCCAGCTGGAGGAGACCGCAGCTCCTGCAGGGAAGACCAGAACTGAGTGTGCTTCAACTTTGAACTTTCTGACTGGATTCTGCGAACGGCTACTTCGCCTCGCAGCCAAGACGGTAACACTAACAACCAATGACAGGATGCGCCGCCTCTCCCTTCCATTTGATCCGTGCGTTTCTTTGAATGGAGGCCAAATTGTTCGGCGTGATACGGTGACAGGGTGGGAACAAGGTGAGGGACGATCCCTGTCAGGGATACTCAACGTGCTGGTTAGCAGTGAGGGCCATTTTCAACTTTGGAAAAGTCCTGAGCGTAATTTGTCAAAGCTGACACCACAAACAGACCTAATCTACAACTGTGAAACCATTAAGCCTTTGGCAAAACAAAGGGAACTCCCAATGAGATCAAATTCTTGCCCAAAAATCAGTATCAGCTTGTAAAAGTTGGACGGGAACAGAGAATGAGCAATGTTCTGCTCCCTCAGAGGGGACGTTAAAGGAAGAATTTTCAAGATTCAAACTTTCTCCACCTTTTCAATCTTTTCATGTAAGCTACACCAGTTATTTCTGGTTTTATGCATCATGTAGATGCGGAGTGAAGGCACGGAGCTCCTGCAGGTAGAGATCTCCATCTCTGCAGAAAAACCTATGAAAATGTTCTTGTTTTTTGCCACTGTGGAGACATGCACACTGTTGACAGTCTACTTTGGACTTGGACATGACCTTAGTCAGAGACGTGGCCTGTCTAATGTCAGACATTAGCTGCTCCTTTTTAAAAAAAAGCTACATCCGTTTGTCTCAAATATCATCAATATACGACTTTAATTTCAACGTAATTATGACTTTTCACCATTTAAAGAAACAGTTTAACATTTTGGTTGATAGTCATGTGTTTTCTTGTTTTCTTGACCACTCTAATGTGA
The DNA here is from genome assembly GCA_029783725.1 of Acanthurus tractus. NCBI lineage: Eukaryota > Metazoa > Chordata > Actinopteri > Acanthuriformes > Acanthuridae > Acanthurus > Acanthurus tractus. The sequence goes on from JAQNCA010000005.1 coordinate 20,592,900, forward strand.
TAAATATGAAGCTTCAGTAAAGCAAAGCTTATTTAAAGGCCTGGAAACGAGATAAACAGCTGGCATGTCACAGTCCAAAGATGTTGGCATGTAACATGACATTGTGTTTGTTCAATATATTGAATTTATTGTTTTGCAGGGGTTTTTAAAACTACAATTCCTGGAGTCTGCGCTTGTTGTCTGGCAACCGTAGACCAACAACAGGAGTCCAAGGAGTCACCATACCTGAAGACCATAAACGCTTCAACACACCCAGCGTGTTGTTTTTACACTCTAGTTTTTGCACAGACTCAAAAAAAAACAAGACAAAAGGTGCTGAAAAAGTTTTTTTTTAACATTATAATAATTATTAGAGAGGGTTTAAATAAACTGCTCACACGCTCGGTTGGCATCAAAGAGCTGGTGAGAGTTGCTGAGCAGCAGCGGCGGCTCATGGAGGCAGATGTCTCATCTGTTCCCAGGCTCATTACAGCGTTCACATGGACGGTGCAGAGCATGTTCTCACACACACAAAACCCAGTGTGTGTGTGTGTGTGTGTGTGTGTGTGTGTGTGTGTGAGTGACGTACCTCTTCGAGCAAGTCTTTCAAACATGTGCCAAGATCAATTTCCATCAAAGGTCCAGAGGGAAAAGTATCCCGCCATCTCCTGAAGATGAGTCAAGTGTATTTTGGAGGGGAAACCACCAAGCAGCGAATGTTTTATCCACAACGGTTCAGACAAAACACAGCCTGAGTGTCGGGTTTGCACAAAGGTTCTCAAGGTCCTTTCACCCTGAGAGCAACACAAAGGGAAGGTTTCTTTGTCTCAACATCCAAAGCAAATAATTAGGAGTTTTAAATTGGTAAGATTACATCACTTTAACTACTATTCTGGCTTTGCAAACAGGTTTTTCTTTGGATGCTCTTATGTTAAAAAAATAAATGAATAACAAAAAATGATTTAAAAACAATTGTTTTTAGGGAAGTTATTGCTCAATAAATTATTTTAACGGCCTTATTGTCACAGTTCTGGCCGTCCTTTCTATGATTTACTCAGCAGTTTGAGATTTTTAATAGTTTTCCTTCGTTTGGTTTTTCAAATATGTGTTTTAGATAACTGAACTGTCATCTGCTGCGGCGCTTCCGTCCCGATCTCTGGTGAATAAAAATCTAATAAATGGCAGAAACGACTTCCAACACATGACTTTCAAGCTGATATAACTCATGCTCATTTTCTGGCTTCAACAGAGACTCGGAAAATACTTAAAACTCGGCCCGACCTTTGACCCAGAAACATCTGAATGACCAGGCTGAGTTGTTCTGGGTCTGAATGGACGAGCTGGACTCCGGACAGCAGGCCTGGAAGCTCCGTGGAAGTCTGAGAGTGGGTGGCGACTCCGTTTCCTCTTCTTTCTGTTGCTCATCCACATCCTCTCCCACCGTGAGGTCAGACGCATGTCAGGAAGTCATGTCTGCCGCGTCCACTGGAGGTCAGCTGGCAAAACAACTGAAAACACGCAGCACAACTCAGCCTTTGTCAACACATTTAAAACAGATGCTTTGCAGTTTTGCACCTAAAGTTACTAAGTTTTTGCATTTTAAAGCCCTTTTCTACCACAGTGAAACATTCTGCAGGCAAAAAAACCAACACTTACCATCAAATTGAATCACATGTTGTGATTATTGTTGTTTTCAGTGGTCACCATGACGCAGCACTCCTGCATTTAATGCTGTTAACGCCTCTATTTTGATTGGGAGTGCGAGCGAACTAGTCTCTGGTCACGACATGCTATGCTAACATAACCTTGTCAATCTATGGGAAATTATTCCCGGGAAGTATTTCTTGGCCGTGTGAAGACTTCCTGGAGTCTCCGCTGGTTACCTGGCAACATCAGGATGACAACATGAGTCCAAGAAAACCAGAGAAGAAGGAAGGTTTAATACGTTATGATGCCAATGTTCTGATGTTTTGCTTGGTGTCAAAGTTTAATGTAAATATAATTTGAGTCTGAGGTAGAAACTCGAAGAAAAACACTAAAAACCAAACAATCTCAGAGTCATGTGACCTCAAATGAAAAAAAACACACTCAGATAACAGCTTAACAACAGATTTTTCCAAATGTGCAAATTTATTTATTTGCTGTTGTTCTTCAGAAAGCATCCAAAGATGATTTTAAGCTCAATAAATGGGTTCGAGTCAAGTCTACTTAAAAAAACAAAAAGATGTGAGGATAAACAAACGTTAACTAAATCTTTCCTCCTCTTTCGTTTCCATCTGCAGACTGATTTAGACTCAACTTTTCCCTTCTTTTGTTGCCTCTGTTCCAGCTTGTTTGAAACATGTTGCTGGCATCGAAATTCAGAATTAGCATAAATTGTGACTTAAAAAAAAAATTACTGGGATATTTTTGGTCACATAATGGTTGCAGGAAATTTTTACTGTGTGCTCAGAGGAATTAAGTAAATGAGAAATACTTGCAGGCACTTGCAGGGCAGAAGAAGTGCTCTCCTTCCAGGATTTTCATAGAAAAACATCTCCAACATCCTGCATAAGTAATAACATAGCAGAGCCTCACATAGTATTTCTTTTGTTTCATTATTACTATTTAAATTGAAAGTATTTATTTATATATACAGCTTTTATAATAAAAAAAAAGGTACAATAACAAGTTTCATCATAACTTCTGACTTACTCGTTTCACATCCGTGTCACTCGTGGGTCATCTCTCTCATTTTTGATCTGCTGTCTCTTTCTTTCTCTTAAAAAGTCCATCAACACTGTTCCCTGACCCATTTCAATCCATGTGCTAGCCCACAGCGCCTCAGAGGGCGCATTTAAAGGTTTAAAATTTTATTGCTGTACCAACCGCTGGCTGTCAGTAATGTTTTTTGGTGCCACTCATCATAATAAAAGAACGACACAAGAGAGCGAGAACAGTGCCATGTTTTACCATCCAGCCGTAGCTTGGCACCATTATCATCCAAGTGGACTAAATTTAAATGGTTTTCTCAGCTGCAGGACACAGTAAAGCATATGTTCTATCCGGCAAGCAAAAATCCTCATTATTATGCTTTATTCTTCCTGCAACACTGTGTACAGAATGTTCCCAAGATGAATAAATCAAAAAATTAAGTACTTTCACTGCATAACCCCGAACTCCAGAGCGAGCTCTCGCTTGGGAAATGGATTGTGGTTTTGGGCATTAGCACTGTTATATATTTCATCCAGACCCACTTAAACTGGCATATTTTGAAAATGGCAGTTCTGAAGTTTTGAACCTGGTGAAGCTTGAGAACAGCTCGCACGTTAGATGGTCAAAACTGTGCTGTGTGTGAGTGTGTGTGTGTGTTCTGGACATATTCTTAGGCCAATGGTTCGATCTCCGTGAGCCATGAACGTCTCATGTTTGGATTGTTTATGTTTTTACAAGTTATGTTTACTTGATTTGTTGCTTTTTAGCTACTGCAACATTCTCAGAAAACTTCAAGACTGTTCAGATCAGAGGTCGCTTTTCATCGCTCTGCTGCGACTCCCTGTGTCTTTGGGGAAAAAAACAATGATAGTTAATTTAAATTTATTTTATTTTGTTTTGTTTATTTTTAAAATATAATTCTAAATTTTAAGAATATGGTGTAATATTGTCACATCAAAATAAAAAATGTGATAATATAATATGACATATGATGATATGATAATATGAAATACGAAATAAAATAAATGATTTTCTTTTCTTTCTTTTTTTTGTCGCTCAAAATGTGTGTCACAACCGCAACATGTGCGACAACCGCCGGCGTGCAATTCATTGAGCTTTTCGACCCCCGGTCGTCCAACCATGAATGATTCCAGAAAAGAAGTTTCTGAACAAAACAGAACATTTAATGCAACGTGGGCAGAGTCATTTGCTTTCACTGCTGACGAGAGCGGCTTACCAGTCTGCTTAATCTGTGGTGAGAAATTGGTTTAAAAGCTAAAAAAATAAATAAAATGTGATTATGAGTGCAGTTACAATCATGTATTTTAAAAAGTACATGTCAATTTTCATATGTCAGGGAGCCCAAATGAGCCTAAAGTGTGTTATGATTTCATTTGTGATGTTATGATGGATGTTGAC
>JAQNCA010000005.1:20668948-20681113 GCA_029783725.1 Acanthurus tractus
TGTCGGTTGTGCTTCCCTGCTTACGAGCCACGAACCCAAACAGCCTGGAAGGACAAAGTAAGAGATTTATCATAAAAGACATGATAAAGTATTAAACTGTGTGTTTGATGAAACAGGAAACTAAAACTATGAGATTCAGCCTCTTAGGTGTGCGTAAACTGTGAGAGATGTAAACCCAAACAAGTCCAGTAATCCTCAGGAAATAATCTCAACTAAAGCAGGTGCATCATGTGACCTCCCTTTTGAAATTTATAATCAACAGTAGAATATTAATCCACAAAAGTTTACTTACTTGGCTGTGCCGCCCTCAGGTTTGTTCCACCTGTAACAAACAGTTAAATGGTGTGTGTTAATATTTTATTTATCTCTTATGTTTAAAGATTTGAGAGTAAAATTAAGAAAATCCCACAATTATTAACAGTTCTAGTGAAAAAATTAGCAGACTTTTGAGAACAGCAAGATTTCAGACTGTTCTGATTTTAAAGTATCATGCAATTTATCAGAAGTGTTAAAAAAAACACTAATTATGATTTAAGAAATCAGTTTTGTGTGTCTGTACTCACTTTCTGTCCTGAGGATCAGTATCGCAGAACGTGACGGCGTTGCAAGGATAGTGGCGCCGGAAGAAAAGCCTGTAAAAGCAGCAAATCAAACAGAGATTACATAAACGCCAAAATACATCTATTAAAAGAAACACGGTGAAAAACATTCACATGTTGGGTGAAAGATGAGATTTACTGTGAGTGAAAACGTTGCCCTGTTTCCACCTGGAAATTTACGCAAGGCCAGCTGCTCGACATGAACTTTAATCTAACTTAAACGCTTTTGGATAAATCCAATTTAAATCCAACGTAATATCATTCCAAGTTACTTTTTAACCAGATTTAGCACAGATGTCAACATATTTGTAATAACATGAAATTGTTCAGTGATATCGGCCATGCTGGTGTATCTTTTCAGACAACACTGAGGTTCAGCTGGTAGCTTCTCTCATTCAGGCGCCTTGTGAAAAATAAAATACTGTTGTAAATAAGACCTCGATCTTTTAATCCTGAATCAGTAGTTGATTAAGATAAAATACACTTTGTTATATATATTATTGTTTTGCAACACAGAACTGAAATCAACTTTAAACCAATGCCTACCAACAACACAGTGAAGCAATACACCACGATACAAAAGCACACATTACCGTAAACTACCTAATACAACAGCAACAGTAATCGTTTGGAATTAAACCCGTGCCTTCTGGGACAGGAGTTAAGATGCGGTCCTAAGAGTCGTGAATTTATTGCATCTGATTGTGTGCAGTGACTCATTTTCACACACGTACTTCACAAACAAAACATGTTCAGACATCAAACGACGTCTGCAGGAAAACTCCAGATGTCATGCAGTGTTTATCTGGTCAGACACTGAAAACATTTGTTGCTAAACGGCGGACAGACTCACTTCCTCTGGTTGTCTGTCAGTGTGATGCCTTGTGACGACACCTTGAAATGCACAACGGTGGCAGTAGGCGGATTCGTGGCAGCCAGTGTCTCAGATATGGCCTTTGCAACGGCCTGAGGGCCTGTCAGGGACTCCATCTCCACTGAGTTGATGTAGAGCACGTTGCATGCTGGGAAAAGAGCAGTTGTCCCAGTCAGATAACAGAAATCATATGAAGACGTGGAAATCTCAGACAGACAATGCAACTGGAATCGTATTTGTTCCTGTTTTTGAAGCCTGTTTCGACCTGTTCATGCAGAAATACTGATTTTTTTCCTCTCATTAGAGCACATGCTGTCTGCAGCAAGCTAAACGGTTTCAGAAACAAATCCATCCAAATCATTCCACATAAAACATTCTGCCTGTTATGCAAAAGATGCTGGACGGTTATGTTATCAGACAAATTCTGAAAGCATATAGTTACACAGGATTATTAATAATTTGTCTTCAGTTGTGCAGGTTACAACATAGACGGACGAAGAACAAACAGACAGGATGCACATTCTAGATGTAGGTTTCCAAAATAAAGGTGCACAGGGTTTACCATGGGAATCAGCAGGGGCCCTCTGCACTGGGATAACAAGGATGTCACGTTGTCAGAAAAAAATGAATGAGATGATTTGGGACGTATAAATGATACTGTAATCAATGACCTGGAATCTCAAAGCTGTGTTTGCAGTCAAAGGACTTCGAATGAGGGTGGGATGATGTTTTACCTGCTCCTTGTTTCAGGCGCTCAGCCAGGGGATTTGTCGTCGCAGCCTCTGGCACTTCCTCAATGAGATCTAAATAAAAAAAGCGAGAGAGGAAGTTACTAGTTTGGCATAAAGTTCAGTTTTTTATGTAAATGCTCCTCAGCTGCTTCAGGCAAAACTTTGATCATAATTTCTTTTCCTGAAAGCCAACACATGACGGTCGCTTGACTAGATGTCTGCAATATAGTAACTTTTTCTTCTGTTTTTGTGCTTTTTTTCCAGCAACTTTCAGCTGTGGTAAGTTGAGAACATGGACATATAAATTCAAACAGTCGCTGAACATTTGGATTGCACAGACCTGTTGTAGGGATAAGTAGTTTGCAGGGTAAGGCCAGTGGTGTAATAGCATGTTGGTAGACCAAGGCAGACAAACAGCCTGTCAAACAGACACAAAACACAGTCAGAAACAAGCATTTGGCAAACAACATGTCCCAATTATTGCTTGACTTTCGTTTCCATCTTTGGTATCTGCAGCTAGTAGCGGCAGCGGCTAATTTAGCTTCAAACATGTCTGGTTTTATTCCTGCAAGAAGGGTCATTACTCGTCGTAATTCATCTTGAAATGTTGGGTGGATTTGGTTCAATGTGGCTTGTTTGATTTGGAAGAGTTACTGTAATAAACTTGTAGCTATATGTAAAAAACACACTCTATTAGTATTTGTAGTTGTAAAAATCAGATAAATACAAATAGCAGCTGCACAAAAGGAAACAAGTGATAAAGTGAGAAATGAGCTGAAGACAGGAGAGGAGGAAACAAAGAGCAGCAAAGCAGACAGACAGAAGTTTACAGCCTGTCTCATTTTGGATTTGGCAGAGGAGCTTTGTCTCTCCGTGTACACAAACACACACAAACACACACACACAAAGACGTCATACAGCCTTGAGTTGTAATTAGTAGGAAGAACATAAGTTAGATCACTTCAGTCATTACTATAATTACCGTAGAATTGCATGTTTTAGAACTTGGCAGGACTTTGACAGAAACACAGGAAGGAGCAGAAACTCTCCAGGAACGTTTGACGTTTCCTCTCAAATCTGTCCGGTTTCATTATGTTCTCTCAGTGCACATGTGAGGGCAGCAGGCCTCCACTTACCGAAGTACGGCTCGTTCGGACAGCCCTTCAGCTTCACTCCTTTTGGGCTGCTTTCGATCAGGAAGTGCCTCACCAGCTCGTTGGTGATGTCACCTGCAACAAAAGAGCAGGGGCGAAGCAGGGGGGGGGTGGGGGGTGGGCGGGGGGTTGAGGTAATACACAGCTGATTAGCATGGAGACATCATCTCATATCTTTGGTATTGAGATATTAACTTCAGTTCTGTCTCCACCCTCACCGAAGACCGAAATAGGTAAGAAAGAAGAGCTCCACAAAACACCCGAATGACTCAAGTAAATAGTTGCTGCATTTTCTAACCACTTTTAAATAGACTTTCGTGTAAACTACCATCTTGGCTCCTACCTTTCTTGTTCTGATGCACTGAGGGGGGAGGGGAGGCCACCTTCATAGCCAAGCCGTAAGCCCCCCTGAACGAGTGACTGTCACGGATGACAAAGGCTCCAGGCTCCCTGTCTTTCAGCAGGCCAATAGCTGCAACACAGCGGACATCCAGTTATTGATCAGAACTTCTTATTAAATTATAAAGGTGAGTATATTTGGTGTTTATTATCAACAACAAGATGGATTGCCATAAGATGTGCTTCAAGATCAGTTGTAACAACCCTTTTTTTCCAGCACATTGTGCTAAAATTTTAATTTCTCTCAAACCTGCACACTCTAATGGCACAGTATTAAATAGACAAATTCAATATGAAAACACTCAAAACTGAAAATAAGGTAAATGTTCAATATCTGCTAAACATGTACATTTTACCATTAACAAACATCCTAGAGTGCTAATGTAGCATTTAGCACAACGAACCATTGTGCATACGTACAGTCTGATTGACAGCTCACAGTGATGTTACTGTTTGATATATTATCTGCAGTCACTTAACTGTCACAGTTCAAGCTTAAAACAACATTCAAAAACTAGACAAGACACAGTATTAGAATACTTCCAATATCTACAGACAGAGTGTGACCGAGGCATTGGCAATGAGCAACACTGGCTACATTTGGTCAACAGCTTTTGGTGGTTAAAGGCAGTTTAGTCATTAAAGGACCGAGGTAAACTAAGGAAAAGAAAGAATAAAGTTAAAAGAGCGACAAAGAGCAAAGGAATACATAAAGTCCCTTTGAGAAATTGCTGTCAGGCTGTATTTCATTAAAACTACAACTTCTAACATGACACTTTGTTTAAGACACTCAATTGTTCAAGACGAAGACCTTTAGATCCGTAACTTCACTGTTTAGTTCAATACCCCCAGACTGCTCACATGTGATAGTTTGAGGAAGGAAGATGGATGAGATGAGCAACACATGCAGATGTTTCCTAATTCTTCACATGTGGTGTGGCTTTTCTTCTGAGAGAGCATGGCACTAAGTATAAACTCCGTGTGATGTCATTGCAGTTGAGCATGTGCTTGTATTTAACGTGATATAATTCAATCTGGGCCATGAGCAAAGGCAGAGAGGGCAGCCAATAGCCACCGACCCCCACAAGCAAATACACAACCAACCAAGCTAGATGTGTATACATATTAGCATGTGCATGTGTGTAAATCTGTACATGCATTTATCAAAAGTGACTTTGTTAGGGCTTGTTTGTTACATTAGAACACAAAGTTCAAGTTAAACAAGAACAATATGTTTGGTGAATGACGAATCGTGTTACCTTTGTGTTTTAGAGATCAGGCACGAATAGCTCGAGTTCAATCATCCTAATAACATTTTAAATGCTCTACAAAAACACTGCACCAAACACATGTTGACCTACAACTCTAACAAAGACCGAATCATTGGTAAACCCTTTTAAACTTCTCCTCTGGTGTGCATAAATGTCCTTTATAAGTTGCAATCAATCATATTTCTGCCCAAATACCTCACACATATCTTTAATATTATTCTCTTGTGATGTTAGCTGTTAGCCTCTGCCTCTGGTAAACATTACTGCACACTAAAAACATTCAGTTTCACCTTTAAAGCTCGTAGGGGTTCAGTCTTTGATATTCAAAACAACTTTTATCATCTTACCTTGCTCCCTGGAAATGTCTGGCTTGTACCAGAACTTGGACGTGTCTTGGACAAACTTGACATTCAGCTTGCTCTCAGGGCTGCCATCTACAACAAAAACAAAAAAAAAGTTTAAAGAACATCACAGATGTGCCCAGCATCAGTTTATACAGCCAATATATGCTATATTTTGCTGAAATACCTGTAGATTTGTTTAGCCGAGGTTCAGAGATATAGAGCATACTAAAAATACAGATGACTAAAGCTACAACCTAAATCTTGAACTCTGCAACGTCTTAATCAGCTTATTTTGCTGCTAAGCACAGCTGTATTGCACATGGGAGTTGACATCTGCTTTGTATGCTTAGTGTGCTTGGCAATGAGCCACTATATTTGATGATGATGTACATAGAATTAACCAAAAGCACAACACAAACATGTTGGGCTGTAAGTCACTCGATCGCTTAGCTTTGGCTGTTTCAGAGACAGTATTATGTCATATCACTCCAGTTAATATGTGACCTTACCGTGCATATTGAACCTTGAGAAGTCCGAGAGGGTGTGGAAGTAGCTGGGATTGCTTCCTCCAGTAGCCGGGGACATAATCTTCCCATTGAGTGTGCCGTAGGACAGTGCTCCATTTGGTCTGTCTCCACTTGACATACGTCTCTTTTCTGGAAGCTGGGGCTGGTAACTGGGGGCTGGGCTTCCCTGCCGGAACCCTCCGCCCATCCCCATCATTCCCCCATCCTGATAGCCTGCAGGTGAGATGGGGAAAGAGGGAGTGGGTGGTCCCTGGTAGCCCGAGGAGCTGCTCTGTCGTGACAGGTTGCCGTGTCTCTCGTCTGGGGTGGTGTAGCCGCTGTGCATGGGGTGACGGTCCAAACTGGGACTTCTCTGGGAAACCTGCGATACAGACGGGTGACGGCCCAAAACTGGACTCCCCTGCATGTGTGTGATGGATGGTTGTCGGCTTAGCACGGGGCTGCTCTGCAAGGGCTGGCCCAGGGACGGCTGTCTACTGAGGACTGGACTTCGCTGAGACCCTTGTCCCAAAGAAGCCTGTCTGCTGAGGACCGGACTTTTCTGAGCTCCCTGAGACAGACGACGAGCAAGGATGGGACTGCCGCTGTGACCTACCATGCCCACCTCAAAGCCATTAGCAGGTGATATTTGCTGGCCCATTATGGATCCATCCTGATTAGCAATTGGGCGCTGCTGGAGGAGGATGGCGTTTTGGGTGGGGTAGTCAAGGATGTTGGTCCGGTGCTGTGCATGGGGACTACCATGACTGAACTTTGTCTGGGAGGGTTCTGACATGGGTGGGCTGGGATCTGAGGTCACAAAGCCCCCCACTATGGTGCTGGGGCCAAGGTAGGACAGTGTAGGGGTAGTAGTGCCAAGGTAGGAAGAGGTTGGAGAGCTGGAATCAAGGTAGGAAGGTGTTGGAGTATTCAGGGCTTGATATGACGGGGTGGGAGTGGGGTAGGTGCTCTCTGTAGCCTGGGAGCGGAAGCCAGAATCAGTAGTGGGTTGGGACGGAGTGCTGACACTGCTCTCAGCCAAGGGGCCATCCCTGGAAATGAATTGGAAAATGTTATTAACTAACTAGAGTTTCTGTGCATTTCCTTAATGTGTTCTTGAAAGTTCTTGACTCACCCCTGTGAGCTCTGGATGGGGCTGCTGCTGGACAGAGGTGGGTTCAGTGTGTGGGAGGCAGGAGACGGACTTCTCTGCTGGTTCATTGTCTCTGCTGGTGGGCTGAGGCTCTGAGATGACGTGGGCTGCTCTCCGCCCGCCACTGCCGACCTCGCCACGGACTCTACGTAGCTTCTTGGTCCTGCATGAGAGGGAAAGAAGGTTCTTCATGAGACTTTTAAGTTCTGCAGCATGCTATATTTTATTTTTCTTTTTACAGTTCCTGCTCAGAGTGTAATTGACATCAGTCCATATGAGATATGTTATCCCTCCAGCAAGTTCTGGATCTATCTTTGGGTTTTCCTGTTGGATCTGCTAGGAAAATCTCCAAACGTGAGCATCAGACAGGCATCAAATGCTAACCACCACAACTGGCCTACTTGCCTCAGTTTATTTACCACTCATACTTTTCTCATTTTACCCACAGCTCATGACCATAGGTGAGGGGTGGAATGTGGATAGACTTGTAAAACAAAAACATACACATTATACATTATACAAAAAGATAAATACTACCATGAAAATAGATTCCTGCTGACAACGTGGCACAGAATATAAAATAAAATGGCTGTGATAGTTTATGCTGCTGTGAGAGTGGTTGTGACTTTTCCAGACAACAAATGAAGATGAATGTTTTTTATTGTGTTGATTACATCTCAACAATAGAAAAAAAAATTGGTGAAGGTTATTAAAACACTGAATGTTGTTGATGATGGCATAACAGCAGCACTCTTACCTTCCTCAAACTCTCTGTTTTCATCATCTGAGAGGCATCATTGGGCAAAATCCAGAGAAACAAAGTATTGTAAAGAAACATAGGCACAGCAAGGGAAGGGTTTTTGTTCTTGTTTTGTATTTTGCTATACTTTATATATTTTTTGTATTAATCTGTATGACAGTCTATTTACAAGGACGAGTACTAGTGGTTGAGCGTTCACATTAAATTGCACACAGCTCTGAAAAACTATAATAACCCTAATTTGTTCTTATGCAGAGTTCTTGTCTCAGTTGCAAAAATGGCTACAGAAGATTGTGATTCTGATTGAGCGTTGAAACCAACCTGAGCCTGTTTGATTTAGGAGGATCTCTGCCGGGTTATGAGGCTTCAAACCAAGAGCTGACAGGGGAGTCTTGGCCAAACCTGGAGGGGACCGACCTGAGGAGAATGGAACAGTTTTTACCACAAAGTACAACGTATTGCAGACATCTTGGCAGCTGCTACCTGTTGAAACAGTCTAACCAAATGACTTATTACTTTTTTGAGTAAATAACTAAGTTACAAATAATGGCAGAGTGCATAAAAGTAGTTCGGTCCATTCTGAGTCGGCTTTTGTTCCCAATAGTTATAAACTAATACACAGGTAGACAGCTGTCAAGAAAATACATAGACATGTTTCAACACAGGTCAACAAACAAGAGCAACATGTTCACAGGGGTGCTCATGCTCTGATGGAGGGGCAAGACATGCATGTGACCAACCACAGTGTGACAAACTGGCATTGACCCCACCTCACTCTACCACCAGCAGAATGAAGTGTGTGTCAAATACATATCAAAGCAGAGCTGAGTCAAACTAAACTCATCAGGTTCCCAGGGAATTTGTCATGTAAGGATGGCAAAAATCCCACATTTCAGCTTTTAATCATCTGCAGCTGTGAGTTTTAAAGAGTGTAGTTTGTCTTCATTATACTTTGTTTATTTTCTTAGCAAGTCAACCCCTGTATTTCTTAAACCAAAGGTTGTCTAATGAATGAAAATTGATTTTGACACAGCTTCTGCGACACTAACACCAGAGGGAAAGTAAAGAGTAGAGTCTTTTGTTGCTACTGCAGCCTCAGTCATATTTAGACCTTTAATTTCCTACCTGTAAATCTGATATATTCAAGGTGACTTTCTCCACTGAATAAATCTGTCTTGCACTTCTAGACTTCCCTTACTGTACCAACTACTCCTTTATTCCCCTCCAGTGTAAGCACAAATTACTATGCATAAGAAAAGAAAAAAAAAACTCTTGGGATAACAAACACAATTGCCAGCACAAAAATCAAATGGCCATACATAAATGATTGGATAAATAAGATTTGCTGGAAGTGGGCAAGCAGGGTGCTGGTTGCGGTGAAACAAGGCACTGACAGTAATCAAAAGACACATGACAACAGCAACACAGAGAGCAGCAACTGCTGAGACGGACAAGTTCACATCTTTATATTGTTTGTTTGTTTGTTTGTTTACATGCATGGATCTACGAAAGTGTGTTTGTGTCTGTATTTGCTAAAAATGGCTCATTTCTGACTATATCCAACTGTTAAACTGTATGCTGCTCCTCAGTTTTAGCCATTCGAGTGTTGGTGATGTTGGTCACATGGTCCATCACTTTGGTTCAGACTGACACATATCAGTAACCAGCGCATTGACTGCCACTTAATTGGTACAGACAGTCGTGTTTTCCAGAAGATAAAACCTATTACATTTGTTCATCCTTCTCCTGCAGCATCAGCATAACCTTGACATTTTTGGCTGAAAAAATACTTTGCACATCTGTTTTATAAGACAGGAAGCTTTCGGGTAAACTGAGTTTTACTATGATAGTGAACATAGTAAACATTTTTATCAGCACAAAACTTGTAGCTTCTCTATGTCTGAACCAAACAAAGGGAACTGTTTGGTCATTCTGACTTGTTCGTGAGTTTCTACACATGAATTCTCCCTTGACGCCGGTGCTGCTCTCGTGTGGCTCTCATGCTGAAGCAGTGCATACTGTGATAAGTGATGGGTGAAGGCTCACTCGGGCAGAGAGGGGGGACGGGATGGGGGATAAATTGGCTGACGTTGTGGGACAGTGGAACTCCGTTAGAGAGACGTGCATCCTCCACTTACCAAAGAATCCCAAACAATTCTTTGTACTTGCAACCTGGATGCCCCTCGCTTAATTGTGGGTGATGTGTGATTAGGGGGGGGCTAGGAGACCTCTTGACAATGTGATTTGAGGATTTGAGGATGTGAAATAAATCTACTGTGGCGTGCACTAATCAGTCTGCTAGTCATGCGGTTTTTACAAGTTTTGCAACTAACTGCAAAACTAATCGTAGTTAACCTATGACAGTTAACTATTTGTTGTGCTTTGCAGGAAAAAAGATATTTTGGTTTTGAGGTTCAATAAAAACAAACAATGGAGAAAATCAAATATTTGATCGTGTATGCATAGCTATTGCTATTTGTTTTAAATTCATGTTGATCTAATTGTGTTTCCGTATCACTGTGAACACGATGTTTCCATTCTGAGAGAAGGGAGTCATGTTATGTTGCAGAACAGGTGTTAGAAATATGGTGTGTGTTTTATGACTAACTTTTATGGGTGTGCCCTGCAGGAGATAGGCAAGAGGACTGGATGAGGTAATTGGCAGAGTTGGCAACCGTTGCTTTACCTAATACCTGACTCTTGTTTTGGTAACAGGGTGTATAGCCTTGGTGTTTTCGGACCATAGGAACATTTTCATTTCTCTGAGAATTGTTGGAACCCCCCCACCTTTCACTATTGATTCTGCACTGCAGGAACCATAGACTATTGTAGTTCTTAGAACCCTGTTTACAGGAACCTTCTTAGCCCCTGCTGCTGAGGTTCTCTCTCAGCAGCAGGAGGGACTTTGAATGACGAAAGTGCACAGTGATCGGTCCATACGTTAACTGGTCAAACCTAAACATGGTTTTCTTGTAAAATAAGCTTTTTTCGTCCCTGAGAAGAAGGCTGGATAGAGAGTAGAGATGAAAACAACATGTAACTGAAAAGTCGACAAGACTTGATCTTTGGAAATCAGTTACGCCAAACTCACATAGCCTTTTTATATCTCTTTATCCTTTTTTTCTTGTTACAAAAGAGTGATTCAGTCTTTGTGAATCGTGGCCAATCAAGCTTACTGATGAACTTATAAAAAGCCTTAAGTAAGTTGAGTTAATTCAAGTTTTTTTGTGCCAATTGGAAAAAAGTGAACAGCGAGAACAAGTATTGCCAATAAAGAGTGATTGTAAGGTAAATAACTTGTGACATGAAAAATCTTTCTGAATTTTAAACTACAAAAATGACATTTTATTTTAAAATTACCTTGATTATTAGAAACACATGAATGGTATTTAAGCTGTCATATTGCATAAGAAATCTTAAGATAACAATAATACCATTCCAAATCAATACAATACAATCCTCACTTAGGGTTGATTATTAATAGCGTGATCATTTTGAATATCTAAAGTAAGAATGCCTAGGCTCCACGATGCCCTCTGTCAGCCAAAAGGGGGAACTTACACAGGTTGAAGTAAGGGGTTTGCGGCGAGATGGGGAAGGCAGGGGTTTGGGGAAACACCTCACCACCAACTGTGGGGGTAGGACTGATTGGGCCGCCGTCCATCTCCTCAAAGGCCTCGCGGTAGCTGTGCATGTGTCTCTGGAGAAAATACATAAAAAAAAAAAAAACATACACATTTCAATGTGGAGAGAAGAAAAATGGAAAAACATGTTAGAAAATGTGAGGTTTTTTTACCTCCTTGGGTCGTCCTCCGGGATTCATGGCTATGGCGTTGACAAACTCAGGAGAAACACAGCGAATGGGGGAGCGAACAGGGACGTCAGAGGGCTCCTCCTCAGGACCGTTCTGATATTGACCCTCACTGGTGATGCGACGGCGAGGCAGAGTTGCAGGCTCATCCAGGGAAACTGTACGGGCCTGGACACCTGAGACGACACCCAAGATAGTGTTAAATCCAAGCATGGGACTGCTTCATCACAATGCTTTCCTCCAACACTTCCATCACCACCATCAGAGGTTAAAGGTCTTCAGCCACTGTGAATGCTCACTGCACAGGCCACTGTGTGCATCTCGCAGACAATCAAACACTGCAGACGATTCGCAGGAGGCGATGATTCTTAGAACTTTTTGAGTTCAACATGCACACATTCAAGGTTAATAAAGTGTTAACTGCTGAAGAAATTGAAAGCTGCACGAATTAAATAAATAAAAAATCCCTTGAATGATCTCACCAACAGAGGAACACATAAATACTATTGTAAGTGTCTATGGAAAATAAAAACATGACCTTGAAAATGCATTGAACAAAGTGA
>JAQNCA010000005.1:20853509-20864065 GCA_029783725.1 Acanthurus tractus
AGTGAAAAACAGATTTTTTTTCAAAGTCACAACCCTGTTCGTCAAGTTTAATCAACACTAACAGCAGTAACATAAGCTCATAAATCTCAAAGAAAAGCAGCTGATGAGGAGAAAAACCGGCATAAGTTTTGGCCTTTTTTAAAATGTATTTATTTTTAAAAAGACAAGAAACGATTAGGCAATGTAACAGCGTAACTGGTAAAAAGAGATGGAAAGAAGTAGAAAACACTGAAACACAAGTCATGTTTGAGAAAATGTCAGGTAGAGGACTATTTGAAAAGCAGCTGGAACTGTTATATACCGTCTTAGAGAGCTCGCTTCCTGATTCCATAATGCGGAGACACAGTGGGATTATTTCAGTGGTGAGGAGGAAGTTAATTACTTCTTGCTCATCTGTTTTCACCAAGGCACCTGAAGTAAAGACAGAGAGAATGCTTGATAAGAAAGATTATGACACGGTTTAGTGGAAATTTACCTCAGTAAACAAATAAAAGGCTTGTGCAGGAGAAAAGGTTACCTATAACTCCGAGGCTGGTAAGTCGTAGGTACTCAAATGGCCGTGTTTTGCTCACAGTGTGTAAAAAAGGGTAGAGGAAAAGAGGGATGTGAGCAGCAAGAAACGCTGACCTGGTAAGAAAAAAAAACATGGAATGTAATTACATGATTTTGATAAACAGGGAAACTCTGAGGCTTTACTTTTAACACTAGTTGAGGAATCATATTGTCACCTGAAACAGCCAAACCATTTTTAGCTTGTGACTTTTTGACTTTGCTCTGGACAATAACTGAACCTTTTAATGTGGTTTCATCAAAGCTAGAACTAATGATAGCTGTAGTGAGAAAAAAAACAGCCTCAGCTATATATCCCTGTCTTGCTTGAGGATTACAAAAACACAATTCCAACGCAATAACAACTTTTGCAATGTTTTATTACAGTGAAGTCTCTATTACCGTGTCTCTGGGTGTGAGGCAACACACTGCAGAAGTGCCAGGGCATTACACACTCTGTTAGACTGGTGAGCTGTCAGTGTGGGCGGGTTTATTGATGGATAGATGTTTACTATTTCCTAACAAGAGAAAGAAATAAGATGCAGAGGGAAATTACAGTTAACATCAAGGCAAAACAAAAGCAGACTGATTAAGTGATACTTTACAACTGTGGATGAGACATGGGTCATACCTGCAACAGGGCAGCAATGGTGCCGCAGGAGTGCCACAGCATTGGTGCCAGGTCTGGTACAGACTCACGTTTCTTGCTGAGCTCCAGCAAGGCATTTTCCCTGGTCTCTGGACTGGACAACTCATTGATCCATTGGTAGATCTTCTCTCGATCTACCTGGGCCAGGGCGGTAACATTAGTTACAGCCTGTAAAAGGAGGGACATTTTTTTTTTAAAATGAATGAAGTATCACATTGAATTGTATAGGAGCCTACAGTCTTATTCTAGCGTCACTGTTAATAAACTGGCAGTTTTACTGGGATCATATTGTGGTTATTATAAAACGATCACCTCATTATAGGTGCAGATAAACATTCATTCCAAACTGTACAGCTATATAATGTTCACAGCGGTGCTTAAAGTGTGTGTGAGCGATGGTGGATAACTCTTGGTATGACAATATATCTTATTCGTAAAGTTTGATATGGGGAAATGAAAGGAATTTTTCTGTGAACTCAATCTAGAATATCTCGATTAGATAAAATGGAGACTTCCGTCGACTATTTCACTTGATTTAAAAGTTAAGCTCCAAATGAGAGTTGAAACATGAATACTACAAATAAATTATACTTTCACATTTGCTTGTTTTACGAACCCTAAAAGTAATTTAAGTGAAACAAAGAGAACAAGTGTATATTAACGGGTTGGTACAGTACACAGTTTTTTAAGATACTTACTGCTCCCGTCGCCAGCATTCTCTAAAGCTCCTTGTTTTCAAATGTGTTGTTAAAAGCTTTACACGCCGTATTCACTGAAGAGCGGTCCGGTAACTTACAAGTGCAATGAAAAAGTTGGCACAACTACGGTCAGTATGTTCTGCTAGCCCGAGCTAGCTGCTAAAGGTCTTGACAAATGGAGTCCACTGCACGCGTTTATAAACATTACAAGTATTATTCAATGAGATAATATTGTAATATTGTAAAGTTCACATTTTTGTGCACCGGCAACACATCAAAAAGCTCATAACCAATCGCTACAGATCGTATAATAAAATAATTCCAGTTAGCGAGGTTTCGGTAAGCAATGGAAGCTAGCTAAATAACAATAACCCAAATATCGCGAGAAGGGGAAACGGACGCGTTCTCGGTTATCATTTCCGTTGTGAATTTTCACATTCCCGCCATCATCGCGCAGTGCTGCGAGGCGTCGTGTGCGGGTCCACTGTCAACAACAGACGTACTACTGAGCAGGTGAATGCCGGCAAAACAAACTTTCTACCCTCGAAGGACCTACAAAAACGATACTGTGATTTGAAAGTTTCGAGACGAGCGGTTATCATCGACAGGTAAAGAGCTGCAACGGTGTAATCAAACCATGACACTGTTTTCATCACCAAATTACAATCAGGCAAATTAGCCAGTTAGCTAGTTGCCGCTAGCCTGTTAGCCGTTTTGCTAATGTCGGCCTTCTCCATCCATTCAACGCCTGTAGATGATGGGACGACATTATCAGCAGCCCAGAGATTCAGCTTGGCTTAAATGTCCCCGTGGCCGGCTTCTCTTTACTTTGCTGAGTTTTCACTCTGTTTGTGGCCGTTCGTCTCGCCAGAAAAACGTCTGGAAGTGACGAGCGATGGTCGTTATGTGTCGTGCACCTTTTGCTCGTCTTTGCTGCCGCGATACAGATTGGCCATTGGGCTAGTTTGATGGCTAAAGCGAACCAGACTTCTTGGCTTGCAATGGAACCGCTAGCCAGCTGAATTAAGTGGCATGAGTTTCCCCACTTTGTTAAAATTATCCCCTTCTTCCCGAGTTAATTGTCTGTTATGTTACAAAAAGGCGTTTTAAACACGTCTTTGCTGTTCAGCTGTTGTGCCGTTACGTTGCTTGTGGTCGACTTGGAGTTTGTTGTGACTTTGAAAAAGCGCTCAATAGCTAAATTAGTAAAGCGATTTGCCGTATCCGGCTACCGGAGTTGCATTATTTTTTACTCAGCATTGGGAAACTGAGTAAAATACTGCTGTACGTGATTTTAACAAGCTTTTTCGTAATATTGGCGCTGATCATTTCTTTTAAATTAAGGTTTGTTGTTGATCTCTTTCTCCCACTGAAATCTATCCAAGGAGCAATAGCAATAATTACGATAACATACTGGCGCTCATACGGTTAAAACATGGCAATTAAAATGAACTCTGTGCAAACTAGATACAGAAAGTGGGTTACAAATTACACACTGTGGTCGAAATGACACAGTTGATTTAATTTCCCTCTTAGGATTTGTCTGATCACAAGTCCCAGCCTCCCAAGTGCACCAACTGGATAGTAAGCCATGGCAACCATAGTGCCCAAACTCTCCAGCGGTGGCGCTGTAAAGATCCGTTTTACCAGCTTGGACCAAGGCACTACCAGATGGAGAGAGGGAACTTTTGAGATCCTGGAAAAGGACAACAAAATCAACCTCTGTCTGAGATTCAACTGCGGCGGAGCAGCTAAAACTTTCCAGGTATTGTCCAGTTTCTTTGGTTGTATATAGTCAGCAATGGATGCAACTGCTTAAACATTGTCTTGGCTTCTAAAGGCATTATCTGTGTTTACATTTTCATCATAATATTTAGGCAACAACTACTTAAATTTTTGGAAATACCTGTCGCATCTGGAAGATATTTGATCAGTCTTTGTTGTTTCTTCTTTTATCGACTTAAAACCAAACCATTCAAGAAAAGCAACAGTTTGTTGATAGATTTTATAGGAAGTGCTTGTATAGCAAAACCACATAGAAATTGACATATTGGGGGTTAAATAAACAGGGTAATATGCACACAAGCTTTCTCATGTTAGTAGTAACATCTGTGTTTTTCCTTATACAAGAAAAGTCATATGAGGTGAAAAGAACAGTTTCACAACACCTGCCCCCCTGTTGTTGTTGCACAGGTCAGAAATACTGCTCTGTCAATGGTTATTCACTGGCTACAAGGTTCAAAAACTTCAGACTGTTCCTAATGTGCATGAAGCAGGTGCAAGGAATGCAGACCGTCTGACAAAAAAAAATCCCTTTCCATGTTTCCACCAAAATACCCATTATGATACCTGAACTTTGTGTGTTATCAATGTGGTTGAAGTTAAATTAGTCTGTTGCTGTTTCTAGATTATGGCTACGTGTGTGTTTTTTACATGATACTATTCTCTTGCAATCTTTCCACTAATAATTTTCAGTCATAAATGCTTTAAGGGCAATTTTTTTCAATTGAGTAGCACACGCATAAAGTAGTTTTGCGGTTTGCACAGATAGTTATTTTTAGGTAAAACATAGAAAGAAAAGAAGTAAAACTGCAATTAAGAATTGTTTTCTTGTCCTCAGCTGAACCAGAATGTGAAAAATGTCAACCAGAATGTGAACCGAATCATACTGACTTTGAAGGACAGTAGTGCCATCACCCTGGATAAGATGCCCCCATCTTTGGCTCAGAAGACCAAAGAGTACCTGGAGAAGCTGAAGCAGGGAAAGCCAGGTAATTTAAAAAATTCATTTGAGGAATTTACTACACTTGGTCGATGGTTTAAAGCATGCTATTGAACGATATTTATGAAAGGGAAAAAATTCTTCTTTGTTGAGTTGTAGCTATTACTGATGTATTTATAAAACATGCTGTCGGTTACCAAATGTTATGTAACTTTAAGTCAGGTTAGAAGAAAGTACAAAATTTTCTGTTTTTGTTTTTGTTTTTTTTCTGCACTGAAATGTGTTTTCTGATGTTGCAAATACCTGCCTGTACCTTCATGTGCTGCCTTGAAGCAAATCAGAATTGTGTTTTGTGAAAAGAGAATTCGTAGTTTAAGGCTGATTTTAAAGAAATATCCCAGTTCCATGCTTTGTCACGAGTTCTTATTCTCTCTTACTTTTGCAGTTTTAAAATCATCCCACGGAAGTGCAAATTTCAGTGTGCTTGGGAACCGCTCTGTGAGAAATGAGACCAGTCCATCAGGGGAGAGACAGGTATGCCATAACACATATTTTTAACTTGAAAATGTTTGGACATGCCTTACTCACTGTTACATTTGACTTACATATCCAGACTCCTACCATCTTCCAGACAACACCAAGACGACAGAGCACTGAAGGCCGGGAGGACACAACACCGAGGAAGCCTCTGGGCAGCCCGAGTAGAGCCACCTCCACTCCCACTCGCTCTGGACTCTCTGAGAATAGGTATGAGGAAAATTAATTTCACTGTCAATGAAAATACATTTTTTGGTGTTATTATTATGTTTTCTGTCTATACCTCCAGTTCAGGCTCGTGACATGAATTGTTCTGTGTCACTTTTTCAGGAGCGAGAAGAGAAAAAGACTCCTTAACTCTGAAAGTGACCTGACTGAGGATTATCCGAAGGAAAATGATTCCTCAAGGTAAAAGCAACGCACCTCACTGCTTCAACTGGACTGTGGTGGTGCTGCAAACACATGAAATGACCTGACTTTTGTAGTCTTTTGTAACATTTACTTGTCTATTGGCACAGACATTGTTCTTAAAGAAATTCTTCCACAACTTAATAATATTTAAAAAAATCTTCTTTGCATTTCTTAGCAACAACAAAGCTACTTCCGATCCATCAAGGAAGTTTCTGCTGAGCTGCAAGGAGAAGATAAAGCAGGCAGAGGAAAACCGGAGCTCAGGTAGACTTCTACAACCCAGAAATACTCTCGATATATGGTTTCAGGTGGTAAAATGATCTTGCCTGCTGAATTTACTCATTTATCCCCAACTTCTGAACATTTTAGAGCCCACTTTTTAAACTGCCCTCTGTAAGTTTTTAGACAAATGGATTGTTAACCTGTATATGAAGACCTAAACTGAACTGCATGTTTCACCACACTTTTTTTCTAACCCATAGCTCCACTGGGTTCAACTCCCCTTCAGCCAACATCTTTCTACGGCAGCCGATCCGGGACTAAAGACTACAGCCAGAGTCACTCTTTCCTGGACAGGTAAGTTTCATCAGTGATCCAGTGTTAAATGTAAGAAGTTATGCTTTGAAACAATTCTCATGATTCCTTTTATGTAGGACAACAGTGTCATATAACTACATGTTTATTGAATGGCTAAAGAGTTTTAGCTTTTGGTTACTGAGGGGATTTGTGGTTCCACAGGCCATCCAGTACAGCACAGACCACCACAGTCAAAAGAAGCCTAATGCTCCCCAATCACTCCACTCCCTTCAAGAAGGTGCGCCCCTCTCTGGATTATGGTGGCTGGAACAAGCAGAGGCCTTCCACTCTGGCTCAGCCTCAGCCCCCACTGCAAGGGTATGGATAAGCCAGATGTTTTCCATTATATGTAAACATAATGAATTGGTGCAAAGAGTAAATGGATTGCATTTATTGCATGCAGAGTGTTGTGAGCCAAAATGACACACAAAGGAATTTAGAAAAAGCTGTAAAAATTAGCTATTAGCAAGAAAAGGAAAACATTTAAGTAAAGTAACAGTGTCAGTAAAAGGTAGCTAAATATAATTCCTCCAATGTTTTTAGTGTGTTTTTCTTTTTTCCCCCATTGTGCATAAACTGTCTCTCAAATATTGCAGGTTCTCTAACCTGGGCAACACTTGCTACATGAACGCCATCCTACAGTCCCTTTTCAGCCTCCCCTCCTTCTCCAATGACATGCTGAAGCAGAGCATCCCTTGGAAGAAAGTTCCCATCAATGCGTTACTCAGGTACTTGCTTTGTCTCTGTAGACAATGTGAGTTGTCAACTTAACAGCCCTTTTATCATTTCTATGAAACTTGTTGAAAAGTTGCAAGGAGAAATGTCTCATAGCTTTTACATCGTTCTCTTATATCTTCAATACCTGCAGGCGGTTCGCTCACCTTATGGTCAAGAAGGATGTGGGCTGTCCTGAGACAAAGAAGGACCTCTTGAGAAAAGTGAAGAGTGCCATCTCGTCCACAGCTGAACGTTTCTCTGGAAACATGCAGAATGTAAGATCTCCAACAACACTTCAGAGCACTTGTGGTCAGTCGGTACAGTGTTTCCCACAGAGAGAATTCTGTCTGTGATGACAGCTAACCACCACAATTCCTGAAAACAGTTAGTTAACAATCACTTTGTGGTCTGTCAATCAGATAGATGGAGAGATAGATAAATAGAGAGATTGATGTTTCAGTGCTTCAGTACTGCGATGGATTAAACAGATGCAAATTAACAGTGTAGTTTTAAGAGCAGAGATACACAAACTCACCAGAGTTAACTTAAATGTGTCAGTATTGGAAATATTTGCACAGATGTGCTGTAGTTTGATTCTATTCAGGCATTTGTCCAGCTGTCTTCTCCACAAGGAAAAACCAACAACCTACTCAGAGTCGTACCTGCTGTGCATGATCATGTTTACTCAGAGTGTAAAATCAATATTTAGAATTGACACCTTTGCAGCCTGCAGTCTATTCAGATTTGTCTTAGCAGCTTAGTCTGAACATTGACACATTGATCTTTCCTTTGACGTGTTGCCCAACTGTACGTAACCCTCCTTATATATTTATTCATCATGCTTGATGAAGTTTATGCTCGTCACATGTTCCACAGGATGCTCACGAGTTCCTGAGTCAGTGTTTGGACCAGTTGAAGGACGACGTGGAGAAAATGAACAAGAGCTGGACAAATGAGACGGCAGCATCTTCGTCGTCCTCTGTGATGGGCGAGGGTGGCAGGGAAGCAACGATGTCCGCAGCCAAGACAGAGCCTGGTGAAGAGGTGGACACCTCCCGCAGCTACACCTGCCCAGTGGCTGTCAACATGGAGTTTGAGGTGCAACACACCATCATCTGCAAAGGGTGAGGCTCGTCTCCTGCTTGATTATCTGCGTTTATCTTTCAGTGTAGTTCTGTGGTGTTATTTCAAAAACTGCTCTGGTAAAAATAAATGATTTATCATACTTAAATTTTGCTTTGCAGCTGTGGGGAGGTGGTGACCAAGCGAGAGCAGTTCAATGATTTGTCCATCGACCTACCACGTCGAAAGAAAACCCTTCCACTTCGCTCTATCCAGGACTCTCTGGATCTCTTTTTCAGGGTAATGTATTTTTCATAAACATGTCATAATAACACAAACAGAATACATGCTGTTAAAACAATTATTTACATACGTTTTCCTTTTTGCAGATGGAAGAAATTGAGTACTCCTGTGAAAAGTGCAATGGAAAAGCAGCTACTGTCACACATAAATTCAGCAAACTGCCCAGGTATGTGCCCAAAGCTTGCTGAGGGTTTAAATGCACATACATCATGATAAGTTCTCACACTTGTAACAAAACTTTTCGAACTCAGAGCAAGTTTAGCATCTGTTCAGGCTCAATTAGAGTCACTACAGTCAAGAGGCTCTTAAAAAGCAAAGAAGCCTGTTACTTCTTGGTTTCTAACGGGTCTTTTCTACCCTCAGAGTGCTCATCCTACACCTGAAGCGGTACAGCTTTAACGCCCAGCTGTCTCTGAACAGCAAGCTCGGCCAGCAGGTGGTGATTCCTCGATACCTGACTCTGCTGTCCCACTGCACCGAATCCACACGACCCCCTATTAGTCTTGGCTGGAGTTCCCAAGCCTCCCTGTAAGACATCCTAAACACCCATGATGTTTTTTTTAAATAACTGTAGTCACTTTGGTTCCCATATTCTGAACCACTGACTGACTCTGTATGTGTGTGTCAGCAAAAGCTCTAAAATTGCCCAAGATGGATTAGATCTGGCCTCATCGAGTCAGAGATGATGTTTATGAAGTGGCAGCAAATGATTAAGCCTCTAAATGTTTTCTTCTCAAAGGTCCAGAACGCTCAAGACGTCACAGTTGGTCAACTCCTCCACAGCACCTCTCCGGTAAGTTTTGCAAGGCCTTTAATAATTCTATTAAGCAGAGAAAAGGTTACATTGACTCTGAACTCTCAAGTGTGCTGCAGCTTATTCTTTACTCAGCCTCCTTGATACAGTGTGGGCGTCATCCATCATGCATTGTGAAATGAAAAAAAGACTCCAGACTTCTAATTTTTGCTTGTAAATGACCTGACTGTGTAGAAGGATTGGAGGAAAAGTGGCCAACACGAGCTGCACCTCTGCCCTTGTGGACTCTGACTGTGAAGACGAGCTGAACAGAAAGGTGAACGTGAGCCGCAAGAGACGCCTCAGCAGCTGTATGCCCGACGAAGACGACCGACCAGAGGAGGTGAGTATTCGCTGACAGACCGTGACAATCATGATTCAGCCTCCTATTTGTCTCTGTTACTGTAAAAACACTCTCATTTCTGTTTTCAGAGGAGAACAACAATAGATTCGTTGGACTTTGGAGGTATAAACGATGACGAAATGCTGGAGGCTGTGCTGGAGATGAGTCGGCAAGAGGCCGGGCTCTCAGCTGCACCCCCTATGGAGGATGATCCGACCAGCAGCCCAGACACAGGCTTTGGGGACACAGATGCCCATGACCTGGCCTATCACACTGACCTGCTGGAACCAGACACCAAACAGCCTGCAGGTAGTCCAACATCACAAGCCTGAGAACTTTATTGTGTAATAGAGGGAGTGCATGAACAGACTGTAACAAAATATATTGAATCATTTGTATGAGAGAGTTGCCTTACACATAGTGAGTGAAATCAGTGTGGATTTGTAAATTTACAGTTATTAGATGGGCTGTGAGATGAAAGTCTCGAGTAAAATAAAATTGTCTTGATAACTTGACTTATTTGTGCATTGATCTTGCGTAGATGTGCTGGATTCCTTGGACTTGACCATGGATGAGAACAAAGAGAACCAGACTCCGGAGGGTGTGCAGCAGCAGGGAGAACTGGACTGGGTCCAGCAGTACAGTCTGGATCAGGAGAGGGAAGAACAGGAGCTGCAGCAGGCTTTGGCTCAGAGTCTCCAGGAGCATGTAAGATGAAAGGCCACACAAACATCTGCAGGGTTTTTCTCTCCAAAAAGAAAAGTGGTGCTGCATTTATACCATGTTTTTGCACAATACTGCTTAAAAACTTCACCTGCATTACTTATGTAGAGTAAAATTAGTAATTGTGATTACATTTAAAGAAGTATGGATTGCACACTTCCTGTCCAAATCAGTTGTTTCCTTTTTTTCTGCTTTTACACTGTAGCAGTTCTTTAAAAATCTGCAAAATATCATTGATCTTACTGAGGCACGTACTCGATGCACAGTGTTAAATGATGTAATATGTTGTTTCCATCTCCCTCAATAAAGGAGGCCCAGGAGATGAGAGAAGATGATGATCTGAAGAGGGCAACTGAGCTCAGTCTGCAAGGTATGAAACAGGATGGGTTGAAAAGTGGGATGCTGGCTGTTTTAACTTTTAACTTTATTTCAATCTCATGTTTGTCATGTGATGGTTGAGGCAGTCAGTCAGC
>JAQNCA010000005.1:20932725-20943826 GCA_029783725.1 Acanthurus tractus
CCATCCCTCGGCTCCAGTCCTCAGCTGATATGTGGTCTCTGCTTGTGTCTGCACCTGACACAGCGCTGTTTTCTATTTTCACAGGAGACTTTTCTGAACCTGTGTCTGGTTCTGTTTCTGCAGTCTGAGCGCAGCTCTGACCATCATGGAGAGAAACGCTTGGCTCAATCCCAGCTGAGATCTGGTTGACAATCCAGTCCTCTGATACAGAGGATGAGGAGCTGTTGTGTGAGGTCTGGCCATCCAGGGAAACACAACTTATCGCTGTTTCATCTTGTTTAGGTGCATCTTTGGGGAGGTTAACATTGTGGCTGGTGATACTGTCACCCTTCTCTACACTTTGTTCATTGTTCTGTTCATCAGTCTGCAAAGGACTGGATGGTGAAGGAGACATCTGACGGCTGAGCTGCTTCTCAGGTGGGGGGTCACCACTCTGCCGGTAGCCATAGAGAGAAACCAAACATGCCTCCACTGCGGTCAGCACAGCCTCCTAAATTTCAGACAGATCACAGATGGCAGAATTCAGTTTCCCAGGGTGTTGATCCTCACAGTTATGAGCCAGGTTGGACTGAGATTACAAAATTACAAATTCAAATTATTCTGACCAAACTTGAAAAGTTACCTTTTCATGAAGAAGAACCTGGGTCTTGTCCGGCGTGAGATTGACATCAACAGATGATGGCGAAACGGTAACTTTGAGCATGAGAGTGGGATAACGGTTTCGGGCCGAGTTGTCCGGAAACTGAGCAATGTAGTGTTGACGCAACAACTGACGATTGATCACACAAACCAACCGGGAGAAAGTTTGCATGCAAACAAGAAATTAAGAATGGAATTAGATACAAAGATTACATATTGTATAAAATCAGCTGTATAAATGTATCCAGAGTGAGTCTACCTTCATTATATCTTTGTGATGAATCGGACGGTTATTGACAAATATAAACGTTTTGTCCGGGTTGGAAGAGCTTGTAGAGGAGAAATCCGCTCCAGGCTTTGGCAAAAAGCCCTCTAAAAGAATCTGAATAAATAAAAAATAAAGATACAAAATGTTTAGTAGAGGTTAAAACTTGAAAAAAACACCAAAAAAGCATCACACAACATAGTAAATATGCCAGTAATAAAGGACCAAATTTGGCAGGAAGGTTTTAGAAATGAACCGTCATGTTTTTGAAACAGCTGGGTTGTAATATTAATTACTTGCTTTGAAACTCGGACATTACTTAAACTTCATGTCATCATTACATTTTCAATAATGATGGCACGGTTGATCCACTTCCTTGACAGCTGCACAGCTGCAGAGCTGGAAATGGACCCATTAATTCTGTTTGTGCACAAGCAAACAGGCACCGGTAACAGAATACAACACTTACAATTTACTGCCATAATGAGGAGCAGTGAAGCTCAGTTCATCAACTCCTTTACAATTTTTTAATGTCTAGATATCAAACTTGTATTTTTTCTCTGTAAAGTTTGATACAATCCAGAAAGACATTGAGATGTCGGAGTCTGTAGTTCCTCAAAAGCGTATAGACCTGCAGGCTCCACTGTGAACTTGCCCAACCAGCGGGAGTTGGGCATTTTTCTATTAAATTTTGCATCATACACGATGACCCCTCACCTAGAACAACACCGGAGGCAGTTCTCATGAGCAAGAATTGCTGACTCGACATAAAAATGAACGATTGCACTTAAAACTCCATTATAAATGTAAGCTTGTAAGAAATTATGGACAGCTATTAATGTTCTACAGATTTTTAAGCGGCATAGCTACGTTTTTTGTTTTTTTTTTCCCACATGGCCTCCGGCTCATTATTAGCAGCAACGCACGCACGCCAATGAAGTTAATAAATGAACTGCAGTTTCAGGTCGGGGCACATATGCTTCTCTCTATTTCTGCTCATTAGGGTCACTTTATGAGAGCACGAATGGCACCTCTGGCCCCAAAGGGCCGCAGCTATTTGTAGACATGCTGCCAAAAACGAGTGTCACATTTTGTTCTGCAGAGGAATAGCTCTTACAACTCTCCCTGAGCGAGGCCCCGGTGAAATTGTCAACCTGGTTCCCTTGATCACTAAGCTTTGGTCTGGGGACAAAGAGGAGAAAAGTTCTCTTTCATTGCTACGGGGAGTCAGAGGAAAAGGTGAAAGGTTGTTCTCATAACCGGGCACCAAAGTGCAGCAGCAAAATAACAACAACAAAGAGAAAAATGAGAGAGAAACAGGGTGAAAAGGGCTGCTCCATATCTGTCAGACTAGATTAGTTGGGAGCCTGGCAGCAGGTACGAGCCACATGACACCTACCGTGACCAAGCAGAAAGTTACCACTCGACAGTAATTCAATTACGATCAGCACTGCAAAGCTTAGCTAACAAAAAGCACTCACTCTTCATCAGGAAAGAACTCAAGAGAAAAGGGCAAGGGAATAGTTGGCCAGCCACCAACTGACCACATTTGCTGGCTTCAGACCAGGCGTTCGTGATGAGGTTATTAGCTCACGATCAAGTATAACGTGCATGCTCTCATTTGCTCTGCAGAAAGTATCCATCTTAAATAGGCATTTAATGTAATACTGGCAGTTCAACTTAGACTTTCCTAGAACAAGTAAAAGTAAATGTCTGAGTCATCAACTTTTATCTCCAACTGGGGTTGTGTATCATTTAAAAAATTACAGCATTATCATTTTATGTCATTACGATCGCTTTTTTAAAAGTGATACTAACACATGTGAAGGTCTCCATTGATACCTTTTTTCTTCTTGCTTCATTCAATACCCGTGATGTGAATGGAACCGGTCTGTTATGTAAAATGCCACCATGACTCCTCCCCATTATTCCAAAATTTTTGGCAACATCTCGGACATGACAACCCCGTCAGATACAACACGCTCGACTTCACCACACCACACCACAAGATGTGCAGACTTTGGCTGCAGTACTGAGCCACTAATAATGCATTTAAATGAAAGAAAAATAATATAAATATGAATTCTGTTTCTACATCTGAATATAAAAACAACTGACTGCAGGCGCTGCAACAACCAGAGAAGTTTTGACACTATTATTGGGTTATTTCAGCTGTTACCTTAATGGTACTATGCTCATTGCACATCAACTTATTTCTTTAGAGTCCTTTTCTCATTCTTAATTACATTTTCTAGGACGATATCATCGCACAACATCAAAGACATGAACCTCTGAAACATTCCTGAAACAAGAAAAAATGTATTTTTCAACAACATGTCCCAATTTCAGTTTGATTTTAATTATGAGGTAAAAAATTAGGCTAAATGACATGTCATCTGTGGGTCTTATGAAGGTATACTACCATAATGGTTTTAAAATGAAGGGCAAAGGGGCATGGGAGCCACAGTATGAGAGCAAAGAGTGCAAGGTGTGTGCGTGAGGTGGGAGGGGTAGCACATAGCACCGCTGTGCCAGCTCAGCCGTGATATGTAGCCGTGACGCTCATCCATCAGAGTGCAATGCACTCCATGCAGTCTCTTTGCATTCACAGAATCATTTCTTACAATGCTCAAAGGTGACTTTGTGGCTGAGTTCACGTGAAACAATAAAAATAACAGTTGACCATGAAATAAGACACCTGTAAACGTGAGTCCTACATGCTATCATGAAACAAATTAGCTGAAAATGCAAAAGGATTTTTGTGCATACATGCATATCTGCCAACAGTGTTCGTTTGCATGAAAACCCAAAGAAAACAGTGAATAACAAACTGTGGTGGAGTCTCTAAAAGTCATGATCATACAGAATTTTTGCATTCTTCCCCTTAACTAACCTCTGGTTGCTCTTGGTGATGGTGGCATGGAAGCAGGTTGGCAACGGCACCAGATCCCAGCGTAGCAACGAGGGCACTTCTGTGATCGGCCACCTTGGCCTTCTGCCAAACCACCACCTGCAACAATATGACACCAGTCAACCTCCATGAGTCCACATCAGGCGAATCACACTGCATAAACACCTGTCAAGATAGTAACTGGGCCACGGAGCTACCAACGTATTTAGAGTTCATACATTTTCTTTCTGTCAAGAGATTTGGCCGGAGATGCACAGAAATAACGATTTTAATGATCAAAACTCAGTCTATGTTAAAAAAAATAGGTTAGAGAAGAAAAATATGGAAGAACAGTTGATTCCAAAGAAAAATTGGTGGGGATTTAAAGTCAACATTTAAAAATAATCTATGCCATAAATTTAAATCAACAAGACCTGTGAGTCTTAAGCCATTATTTTAATTTCAGGTCCAAAATTTTACTTGCAGGGACTATTTATTACATTGCTATGAAAACAATGTGGACTTAACATTAAGTCTGAGGGGACTCTGCAGTCACAAAACAGGCCAGAAACATTTAGTTTCTACTCGGATTCTGTATGTTTTCAATGGAACATTGAAAGTACATTCAGTAACTTAGGTCAATATTCATTTTTTTCCTAATAAATGATCTATATCATTTTAGGATTATGTCAGATTAGAAAATATTTTCTTTGAGAAGTATGTTGACACGCGCGAGTGAGCTTGTAGTTGTGTCCGCAAGCGAATATATCTCCTGGGTGTTGATTTCTAAAAGCATGCACTCCATTGCAGGGCATGTCTCAGCTATTAAATATGCAATTTGGCACATGTAAACGGATCACTCCTGTAAACAGTTCCTGAAGAAGCTGTGAAACACGACACAGCCTGAATAGCAGAGTTGGAGATAAAGGATAGGGGCAACTGAGTGCTGATTTTACAAAATGGGTTCACTGCCCTCCCCCGACAACCTCGATTTCTATGAAAGTTATATGGTAGTTGCGTGGCCCCAACGTGACCCACACCACCTATACACTTCTGTGTACAAACTGGCTGCAGCCTGAAACTGAATCTGGGGTTAAGTCCGCAGCTGTGTTCAGCAACTTACTCAGGCGTCATAATCAGCCAAATCAAAGTTCACAGTCAGCCATGTTTGTGTTTGGGGCACCTGACAGTTACGCTTAGCTGTGGTGGCAAAGTGCATGAGAGATGGAAATGTCTAATTGCTAAATAATTCCACTGCTGGTTAAAAGTTATGTAATGGAACAATCCAGAGTAATAGCACAGCAAAAGTATGCAACCGTGTTCAGCTCAGGGGACAAGTGATGAAAAGTGAGCAGACACAAATGTTCCAAAAACATGCTTGAAAACATTATTATTGAGGGACTTTTTTATTATTCATACCAGAACGTGCAATCTTTATATAACTTATGGCGATAATTAATTATCTGTGTATTAAAATTGATGATTAATCTTTGCAAAGTAAAGTCAACAAAAGTGGACATTGTGGAATGTAATGCATTACTTTGGTATGTTGTTGTATTTAATCAAGCTTCAACTGTTGAACACCTCATCAACAAAATTATTTTTTAATTCTTTTTCATTTTCTAATGGACATTCATGTCTTTGCAGACGCTATAGATGCAAAAGTCTTTTTTTTGGTAGGACAGTAGTGACAAAAATTACTTCCAATTATCACTAATAATTTATGTATATATTTAAGATCAGTTGTTGTGATGATATACAGATGGAACTGTAGACATGTTAGATTTAGGTTTTACCATTTTCTTAATAAAATGTAGTTTTAAGATCATCCTTATCTACCGTATAGTTTCAGAGTATATTCTGATTTTTCCTCTAAATTTTTCTAGAAGAATCTGCTACGCGCTGCTGCCTTCTTGTGTTCATGCCAAATGTTTCTTTCGTTGTGGCCATAATAGATTCAGATCACTGCTGCAACATGGTGTTTTGTTTGTAGTAATTGCATTTTCCCCTAAATCCAGCTGTCTTTTTGACATTAGATCACAGCATACAGTATTATTGCAGTAGTCTGACAGGCTTTTAAATCGCAACTCTTTGGAGCAGGTTTGTATACCAGTACTTAATAATATTTATTGCTATTAACATTTAGATGAGAGCAAATCTCCCTTCCTCTCATCTGAATCTTTCATAACAACACAAAGGATGTCAGAGCAGCAATAAGACCCGTTCTTACAAATCATGACAAACAGGTACTTTATCCCTGAATATTCTCAATAAATACTAGTGTTGGATTAATAAGCCGATCTATTAATTTTTTGATTCTTGTCATCAGTTAAAGTTTAAAGTCATAAAAATGACAAATATCCTCTGTTTCTGATTAAAAGACTCAGTAACCTGCACAGAAGCCTCCGTCTGTCAGCTGAGTCAGTCTGTCCTTCGCTTGGCTCAATAAAAGTTTTTGTCTGTGTTTCCAAAGTGCTTCAACAAGTGAATGAATATTTCCTACTGAATATAATTGCATAACTCACTGGCTCACATTAGCAGTGACAAAAAAAGCAGTAGGAGGCTGGGGACAATTAGTGTCTTCAGTGTCTGTCTGTAACTGTCTGTTAAGGCTTTCAAATGTTTTGACAGAGAACCATTAGAAAGACAAAAACACTAAAAAGCCCATTTACATTTTACACTTTTGCAGTATTTCACATTATCAAACGAGTGAAAATTAGATGGAGGAACTGTTTTGAGTAGTGTGACAGTATGGGATTGTCCAGGCTTTTTGTGTTTTTTCTCCTTTCATTTGTCACGTTGTTATTACTGGTTGTCTGTTTTATTAATGCATTTATTCAAAGTAATTGTCAAATCAAGTTGTATGCTCAGTGAACTGCTTTGCAGAAAAATGCTTGTAAAGAAAAAAGCTGTGCACTAATTCTCCACACAGTCCTGCTTTTTCCTGTGCAGTGCTTACTCAATGCAGACTATTTTGTTTTATCCAAAATTGATTTTGCTCCTTGCATTTTTGTTGTTGTTAAACGTTATACAGCTTAGGTAATTATTTTCGAGGTGGTGCTTTATTAAATATCATGATTAATGATAAGTGACAGATAAAGCTTAACATGTAGAAGATTCATATTTATCATAATGTTAAGAGCCAGTGAACCACATGGGATCAATCATGCCTTGTTTCCTTTCAATATAAATAAGGTGGGCATGTTTATGCAAAAATTCTACATATCATCAGATTTTACTTGTGCTTTGATTCGTGTTAATGCTGCATAACACTTTTCAAATACATATACATGACACATTAACAAAAACTGGATGTTAAACCATTAATATAAGGGTGGTCTTTTAAAGATAAATGAGGACACCTAGTGGTTGTTGTGTGAGCAGGAGAACATTGTAGATAGGAAGGAGGATATAACACTTTTCAAAGCAGATTTGTGGTTACATGTCACTTCAAAAGACAAGACTTTTTGGCTGCTTGGTGACTGGCTGGTGGAGAGTAAAAATACTTTATAGCATCGTCAATTGGCCCGAATTTAAATTAATATAAATAATCATGGTTGACTGGTAAATAACTGTAATTACACATATGTAAGTATGCTGCTGACTGACAGCTGTCAGCTACATCAGGCATTAAACTGACCTTATTGTGAATGAGTGTGAGCTTCAAGTCAGGTTTTATAATGGCATAGGCCATCAGAAGGTCCTGCACTTTCCTTAGCTCCTCCTTGCATTTCTTGGTAGAGGAATAGTACTGCCGTCTGACTGGAAGATTCTTAAAAAGCTTCAGTACACTCACTGTTGTTCCTGTAACACACAAAGAGCAGAAATGTGCAACAAGCTTTTGACATAAATTTATGAACAGACAAACAGGCACTTTTCGTAGGTGGTCACACAGAAACCACAACCATAGCAGCCATGTCTTCCTCAAAGAATGCTGACTGGCCCAAATCACTTGAAGCCTAGTGAGATAGATTCAAGTGGCTTCACTAATGAGGGAAGGTTGATTCAATAATGGTTCCTTACCTTGACCTAAGTGAGATGGCTTCTGAGAAACAATCTGCCCTGTGAAGTTAAGTGTATAGTGGGTGCTGATGTCATCCTCCTTTGTCTTTGTGATGACGGCCACCTGAAGAAAAACAGAGAAATAAGACATTAGGTTACCAACATCCCATTAAATATACTGTAATAAATCTGGAAGTAGATTTTATTACACATACATATTAATGAATCAAAGTGCCATGCTATTTATAAAAATATGCACGAGTGAGGCTAGTTGTTTTACCTTTCATAAACTGTGTTATCAGTTTAATGCATGAATATAGCTCAGTCTATAAGATGCAGTTGATAAATACTTGTTACCTCCGCCACAGCACAGATTGAGCCTAGTGCCTCTCCACGGAAGCCGTACGTCTCTAGTTGCTCCAGGTCCTCATGATTACTGATCTTTGAAGTGAAATGTCTCACAGCCATCACAGGAGTGTCCGCAGCTTTGATTCCATGGCCGTTATCCCGCACTTCTATCCGGTCCAAACCATAGTTCTCCTGCAATATAAAATTAGTAAAAGCTGCAGACTGCCAGAGCAACAAGAGGGGAAATTAAAACTGGTCGCCCTTAGGACTTAACTCTAACCTTTAGTAATTAATATTTACAATCAAAAAAAAAATGTATTATAAATTCAATTTCTCCTCCCTCTTAAGTCTACTATTTGGACATTATACCAGTTTTATGTCGATGCTTGAAGCCCCAGCATCCAGGGAATTTTCCATCAATTCTTTGACGACGTTCAACACAGAAGTGATGACCTGGGAGCTGGACAGCAGCCGCACAGTGTCTGGGGGCAGCTGCTTCATGGTGAGGGCACCTGGTGAAAAGAATCCGGTTTGGTACTTCTGAGTGTTGGTGAGTCAAAACAACAGGAAGACACGAGGGAGCAAACCCTAACAATGTTTCAGTAAGATCTGTGACTTCAAATACTAAAGACACATAAATGAACCAGAATTTTAATGTAGAAACAATTCTGTATAATATTATTGAGAATATGCAGTTCCACTCTGTGTATGATCGTTTTTGTTAATGTTTTAGGATTAAAAAGGTCAGCTTACCCAAACACCAAGGGTAAACTGGCATTTATTAAGCGTGATAGGAATAAAGTTTCAAAGTTTGATTTTGGTTTTATAACGATTCTCGGGTCGAATTACTCATATATTGCTGCTGATCATAGAAATAACATTTAACTTAAACAAAGAAGAGTTTCCAGGTCGCAGGACCTCTCAATTGCTCCCTGACACATTACAAAAACAGCACTGAGAAGGCAACTTGTAATTTCAACATGCATAGGTTATTGATAACGTATTTCCAATTGGACATAGCATTAAATATATTCAAAAAGATACCACGTACATTATGCCACAATGTACCTTGATAAGAAAGCTTCAGGGTTTAATTGGATTTGTAGATTTGTTCACTGACAGACGAAGCACTCCAGCCTCCAGACACAATTTAGTCAGAAACTGAAGTCCCCGTGAACAAGTTTATTAACACCTGAAGGGCGCTGTACAGTAGACTGACTTACCGTTAGCTAGCTAATGTTAACTGCTCTGTAACTTCTTTGAGCTGCTTAGAAGTATTAGCTAAAAATGAAATACCTCAAATTAATGGCAGTATTAACATTCATATTAACCCGAATATCAACGTTAATATATATCAAAATAAGATATTACATACCGATTTGCAAGGCTCCTTTTGAATTTGACAGCACTTTCAAGTGACAGTCTAATAAACAAAATACACGAGCCACAAACCGGAAACGACCCGATTCCCGCCCCCTTAACTGTGCGCTGATTGGTTAAAAGCGTCATGGGGGCGGATTCAGAAGAGACTGTAGCGAGAATTTTATACCCGAAACGCGACTATAAGGTACGTCTTTTTGTCAGGCTATATGGAGATCCCGCTGTCAATAGGACTGCTATACCATAATAAAATACTCTCAGACTACAGCTAACATTGAATATAAGTACATTTTATCAAAATCTGTATGCAAGCACTTGTTTCATAGATTTTTTAGAGGATGAGACCGACGAGACACAGCCTGAAAAGTCAACATGAGGGTATAAAATGCCCTTGAATTTGATGCCTTGGAACGACGTCTACTTCCGCTCGGGTCAGTCTAAGACGTGCTGTCTGCGCTGCCAAACTGCACACATCAACAAGGGGATAAACCATTTCTCTCCATAGCAGCTTGTTTCTATAAATACCTCTACTGATCGCCACTACCTGTAAGTTTGCACTGCGGGTTGTGTCTGTGTTTATTTTTCACTTTTCACCACAGAGCATCGCTTACTGTTTCTTATTTACGTAATGACGCTGACCAACTTGGTTCAGAATAGTGGTGGTTCGGTCTAGGTTATGTACTGGAGACGAAGACATACCTAGGGGATGTGTAATGTTTACACACCAAGCTAACATAGCAAGACAGGCACTAAAGAACAAGTAACATGAGTTTTAATTAGGTCTAAAGGAAGTGTAATCTGTTGATGTAATGTAGTTGTTTATCTAAGGGTATTTAAATTGTCACGCAGTTTGCAGTAGCTGCGAAAGTAATCAGCAAATAGACTAAACCAGTAGTAGGGATGTATGCACAAAAACATGTATTATTTGTTTATAACTTTTCTCAGATTTTGTCGAGAGACTGTTTAAAATTGTCTGTGTCATTCCTGTCGTTGCAGAAAGTAATAATGTGCAATTTATTTGTGTTGTTATCAGTTATGTTATCAGACCTTATTAATCTGTTACTTCATGTATGAACTTTAATCTCCATCTGTGAGCTGCAAGAGGCAGCAATTTTCTTAACGCAGCAGATAACTTTTATGTTATAATGTGCAGTTATTTGACTAAATATCAAGGCTCATGCAGTGTTGGTCTTGTATTTGGTTAAAAGTCATTTGTCATTTCGTAATATGGTTGCTGAAAGTTTGCATGCCGCAGACGCCGGTGGGAACGTGGAGCAGAGCAATTTATTAAATGGCTGCAAATAAAACGGCTCGCTTTCTTTAATCCAGTCTGGCAGCAGAAAGTGGGTCAGAGGGCGTGTCAGAGGGCAAAGTTCACAACGATTGCACAAGATGTTTTTTAGTTATCACATCCAGACATGCCGGGACAAAGTGCGTTCATTTCTTCAAATGAAAGGATACTGTATAGAAAATTGCTAACGATGCAACTCTGCAGCCCTCTGCAAGTAGTTAATTACAGAGTATACTGGACATTTTGGGGTGATTCAAATGTCTCCAGGGCTACAGGATGCAGAACA
>JAQNCA010000005.1:20958349-20982707 GCA_029783725.1 Acanthurus tractus
TGCCACCCAATTGCATAAAGGGAAGTGCAACGTCCAGTGTTTTTGGATCCTGAATTGTACCAGGAGGTCAAACACCTGGAGGAAATATAAATCTTATGCTGATACTGAAATAAATGCAATGTCCCTTATGTTTACCTACCTTTGCCTTTTTCTCCAAAGGCCAGTTCAGGTGGAACAGTTATTTTTCTTTTCTCTCCAGGACACATGTCTTTCATCCCCATATCAAGGCCTTTGATCACCTGTCCGACGCCGTGCACAAACCACTGAGGGTGTCCAGCTTTGTCCGATCGACTAAAACAGAAACAGCACAGAAACAAACAACAGCCTGTCAATCAATCCACTTTCAGATCAATATGATGTGCAGGCAACCACGCTTTTGAATGAAACTTGGCATCTTTGTTAATTATTGTGCAGTTATTGTTTAATTGTCTTCATCATTGTCTCCTACATGCCTCTGAAGCATATTTTAAACTCACACAGGCTACAAGAATCTGATGCCATTTGTATTATTTTGACTGCAGAGGTGGGCAAACACATTGTGGCCTATTGAGACTTTATTTAACTGAGGATTTTAATGTGTTTTTGTGCACTTTTGAATCCGCTGTCTGAAGGAAAAGGCCACGCAACTTGGCATCATATTATTACTTAAATTATAAAGGACAGTCAGTCTCATTCTCACGCACATCAGGCTGCAACATAATCGGTCAATTTCATCTTTATTATGATTTTTTCTTACTTAAGGTTTGCAAATGTGATGGATTGTAGGACGAGGCTGAGTAGAAATTCAAGTACCAACAAATGTGCAAAGAGACTTTTAAAACATAAGTTTGATTTGTAAAGATAATATCTGACAACAGCAAGCAAAGCGGTTTAACTCGACCCACAAACCTGCAGTAGAACTGGGAACCATCTTTGGCCAGGAACCCATCGTAGTGAACGTTCACCAGATCTCCTCTTTTGCTCTTTGGAGTGCACACCTCGGGCTGGAACAAAACTTCAATCTTCACCTCGCCCTCCGGCTCATCCGCCATCACCCAGACGGACCATAAACCGACCTGTGAGGAGAAAAAGAGGCACAACGTGCAGCTTACTATCCTCCACATCTTGCTGCTGTGCATTCGTGGCAACTTCTGGACGCGCAGGAGGAGGACGTGGAAAGTTGCTGCACGCTCTTTGTGTTTGTACTGCCCTGAGCTCTGACTGTCAGCGTTTCGTGCTTCTTAATGCGCACAAAACTGTCCCAAACCATGGGTCGGATTCCTCTGTCATCGTCCAACACGGAACTAGAGAGGTGAGCCTGGTATTGCACTCAGGCTGAGTCCCGCCCTGACAGACAAAACTAAGGGCAAAACATCTTCTGCGACTACAATTTCAGTTATCTCAACAACTGTATTGGTTATTTAGTATATGGAATGAATGAATTAATAAATTGTAATGGAAAATACAGCTTACTAGTACCTGAACTTAAGGGCAGCTACTGGTACCTTTTAAGCCCATATTATATTGCTTTGTGTTGTCCACAGAACCTTATTTATGAGGCAAATGTTAATGTATACAGGAGATCTTGTGTACTTGGTCTTAATCGTTTCAGGATCAACATCAATAACGGGACTTTAAACTACACTTAACATTCAATAATAGAACTTTTTAAATAATTGTTGTCTTAAATGATAAGATCAAAACTGCTCTCAAACAATGTCACTTTTAAAAGCCTACAATAAAAAGTGAATCAGCCTTTAGGTTTATGCAAATGCTTAAGTTTTACGTGTCAAATTAACTTCTTTTGCGGTTTCCTATATACTTTAATTTAGAGTTTGATGCTAATGTGACTCCAAGCCATTTCTTAATGAATATTTTTCTGCCACTAGAGGTCATTATGCACCAAAAGTCTCCTCACACGCTGGAAGAGGGCAGCACTTAAATCTCACATTGTCCTTTCTGTCTGGTTTGAGTTTATGTTCAGACCTCAGATGTTTGGGTCTGAGAAAGAACTTTTGCATTCACATCTCAACACCTCCCTCTGAGTCTGAGTGAAGGATAAGAAGACACCTGTGTCCATGGGCAGCATCCACCTATGACATGCTGCTTTGTTACATATCCTGGCACAAATATCTGTACTATCAAATCATTCTGCCTCTTATTGAGAACTCTTGGTATAAAACTGTCAATAACAAGAGAAAAGACTCAGTGTTACATCTCACAGTGGTTTGCCAAAATATCTTGCCATAAGGCCCATTTATTGGCTGTTGGGGACCAGTTAGAATGGAATCGATAATGTTCAAATTTAATGGTTTATGAGCAATTTAAAGCTGCACTAACGGCTTTTTTATATGAACAAAGCACAAAATGTTGATCAAAGTAACTAGAGAAAATTATCCCCAACTCTGGTGCTCCTTCGGCTCTGTGGTTCATTTCAGTGTATTTCAGCTAAATATATGGGTTTTAAAAGCAGGCAACTTTTATGTTTTTGTTCAGTGTCCTGGCTCAGCACTGTTTCCAGGTGCAGCAGGCATCTCTTTTCAAGCACAAGAGCCAACTGTACTAAAGCCAATTAAAGCCAACTTAGCATTCAAATGTTCTAGCAAATGCTTGTATTTCGAGTCTGCAGTTTTTATTCAATTTTGCAGACATGTGTTGAAAAATGACGATAAATTAACCTAATACTTCACACTATGACTGACACGGATTTACTTTATTATACTTTATTTTAGACCGTTTTATAAATCAGCAATATGGTTCGGTTTAGTTTGTCTCGAGAGTTAGGCCTGTATTATGTGTTTCACTTTCAGTTTAGTACGATTTTTGTTCCCTTTCTTAATTTTTTTGTGTCAATAATTTCGCAATAATCATCATGCATCTAAAAATTGTGAAAGTTTTATTCCCAGGAGCTTTTAAGGGGAGAACAGTGGCAAAAGCAATGCATCCCATAATAGAGGCAACCAGTTTCGTTTTGTCACGTTTTATTCAGTTCCCTCCCAGAAAATAGTTCAGAGAGACTGGAAAACCACCGGGCTCCGACATGTGCAGAAGAAGCCCCACACCAGTGTTTATTCATATTTCAGGGCTGGCAACGCCCCGTCCTTGAATTTGCTTTGTTTTGGTTAATTTTCAAGCTAGGCAATATCATATCGGTTTAGTTACAATTAAAATAAAAAGGTGTCACTTTAATTCACTTTGCCACAGTTCTTTTACAGCTTATTTCCGTTCGATTTAAGTTTTAATTTTTGCATAAAATCTTGCTTGGCTTTTCATTCACAGCTCGCTGTCTGACAGAAAAAAAAAATCACATACATTGACAGACACAAAAACTGTCCAATAGCAACCTTGCTGCGTCATAAATGATCACGAGGGGCGGGTGTTACTTCAATCCCACCAATAGGAGCTGCGAGGGGGCGTGGCCTCACCGCTACTTATGCTTAGACACCGGCCTCTATGTGTCATCGCCTCCGAGTCGGTAAACGTGGTTAGAGACAAACCGTAACAACCTTTTAAAATCTACTACCGGATCTGTTTTGGAAGCACGACTTTTTTCTCCAATTGCCTGACAGGATTGAGATGTTACATTTTAGGTTTTCGACAGTGCTGAAGGAGTTGTTTGAAGTCACCCTCAAGCGTCCGTTGTCCGGCTCCAGACAGAAGACCTGGTTACCGACCCGCCACTGCTGCTTCGGCGCCGCCTCCGCTGATGCACGAGCCGTGTCTGCTCAACTGAAGATCTTCCATGCCGCTTCGCACCGCCCGGCGTTTCGCACCGCACAGTTCCGTTCCTACTGCGCGAAAACTGAAGGTGCCGTGGAGCTCGATGACCAGCTGAAGAAAGATGGTGTCAGCAGCGAAACAGCCATCGACAAGTAGGTTTCCAGCACTTTCTTGCGGAATTAACGGACTTTACGGTGTGATGATACGTTTATGACGCATACAGGCGCGAGAGGATGTTACGAAAGTCACGAGCGGTGTATTACCACCGCATTAATTAGTATGTCATATTAATAACTTGCTAAATAAACATTATAGGAATTTAAATATACGATTTAGATAAATTATTTATAGGCTAACTCATAGAAAAGCAAACTTTATGTATTACCAGTCGCTAGCTAACTGAAACGGCCTCATAGCGTTAGCAGCAGCCGTCAAACCATGTGTGACTTTTAATTCACGCCGGGTTCAGCCTCCACGGCTTCCTGCCAAGAAGCCATATAAATACACCGCCTTCAAATACCGGTGTTGCAACCTCACCCGAAGTCAAATTGGATTTTAGTTGGCCTTGACAGAGTTGTATTCAGCGTTAGGTTAGCTATCTGGTCTGTGGAGATAACAGCAGCATGGTGCGGCGGTTAGTCAAAATGAAACGGCATAGTCTCTGTTACAGGCACAGGTATGACGTGGAGGACGAAAAACATTCACACTGAAGTTTTCAAATCATATTTAACCTAATTAACGCACTATAAAGCTCACAATACAAGAAACCCATGGATGTGAAACAAAATACAAATTGCTACCTCAGAAATGTCATGGGGTGAAACCGAAGCTCCGAGGAAGTTTGATGCTTTTTTAAAAATATTTTGATCAGTAATAACTCTTAATATTACCTATTACCTTAAATTAGTGAGGTGACACAGCTGGATATCTGCTCCAGACTATTAACAGGACCTGCTACAGCTGGCTAGTTTTGATGCAGTTTACAATAAATTGCATGCCAACCATTTGTATTTATAAAAGGTTGCAGTGAAGAGTTCCCTTTTCAGATACATGGCAAAACTTTCGATCCAATTTTAATTTGTTTGCATTTCCAAATCACATAATTGTCAAATATTGTTATGTCATCAATGAAATGGTGTATTTGGAGAGTGTTAATCTCATTTTCCTTTTTTCGGGGTTTCAATTTTACTTACTGCCAAGTCCACATCACAAGTTGGATTCCCTTACAGCCTGCTGGCTGCTTTACAGTGACTAAGGTCCATGTGATTCCTTTGGATTGGAAGCAGGGCACTTTTTATGAGCCTGATAAGTGTAGCAAAAATGACAGCAATGTATCCTGACCTATATGTGAGGATTCAGAAGTACAGGGCGTTGCCACCCCAGAGATATGTATGGACGTGGCTGTTGGATTTGCACCACTGATGCAAATGTTGTGCTGGAGAGTCTGCTTTCACATAACCAGAGTCTTCCTAGGTCAGTGGCTTTCCAGTCTAAACCTTTTTCCACACAGTGAACTTCAGAAACATGTCAAAATGTATCATATTTATTATGGGGGTCTAGTTTCCTTTTCCACTGCCTTTTAGGATGACGTCCTGGGACTAATTTCCACAAAGCATATCTCATACGCTGAGTTATTTTGTAGAAATGTAAGAAGCACTGTCCTTTTTAATAAAAACGAAAAACTAAACTGAAGCAGTATTGCTTGAAATTTTATTTAAGTTGTAGAGTATTAATGTTGAGCTCTTGTTTCATACATATGCATTTCAACGCTGAGTGATTATACAGATAATTTCAACCTACTGTCTAATCATACTGTGTAGCTGACGATATGTCACGGGGCCCTTGAATCATTGAAACACAAGCATCCTTTGACTCGAGCTTGTGCTATGTTGACATCAGCATGCTGGCTTCTTGTGCCTAAAGTAGAGCAACTCAGCAAATGTGTGAATAGACGCTCAGAAAGATTCTGTCCACGAAAATTTACTGTTCTCAATAATTGGGATCAGTCCTGTGAGTCATATATGAGTCATCAGCACAAAAAAGCACTTGATGCACGTGACAGGAATGTCCTGTGGATCGGAATGAGAGGTTTTGGTTGAACCCTATTGACCAGCTCATTCTGTGGTTAAGAAACAATCAGTCTCACCTCAATCATGATTCTTAATAGTTTAACTTGGGCAAGGTGTAGTCATTTTTTGACACAGCAAGGTTTAGTCGACCTACAACAACTTCTGCTGGAGCTCCTCCTCTCAGCAGATTTAAAAGATGCAGCAAAAGACTGCACTGGATGAGACTCCTGGAAGTGATGGAGATGTAAATCACAAGTTAAATCATGACATATATTTCTATCGAGTTTTTGGATACTAAGTCAATATAAGGTGTTATCACAAAGTTTGCCATAATACAATTTGATTGGATTCAATTTAGGGGCTTGTTCATAAGTTTTGGAAGTTTCACAATATGAATAAATCCCCCCAAAAAATCTAAAAAAAAAAAATCATTTGCAGCATTGGTTTTGCCAGAATCAGGATGATTTAAAACACTTTATGGTATGTTGAGCTATGGTTTGTACGTGCCGAATTGCCGTTGTGATACATGACAGATACAAAAAGTAAGAGACACTTGTTTACACTTGAACACCCTGCTCAGTGAAGCTAAGCCTGATCCGACCCTGCAAAGAATATAGCCACACTCTCAGGCTGGATAGATTGTGATAGATAAGGTAATAGCAGTCTTTGCAGCCTCCAGGCATCTCAAGTCTGCACTGTATCTTTTGACATCATTTGGCTTTTGTTACCATAGTTTTCTTGGGTCTCGAATGAAGCTATGGTATTAATTTAATAACTCATGTCAGAAAGTGATATGATATCATTATTTCACAGCTTAATGGCGTTATTTCAACCAATAAAAAGTTAGTTGTATAAAGACATTAGATGTCAATGCCAATTATCTTTGCTTACTTAATATGAGCTCTTTGATTTCTAATATCCAAAACTTGATTTTTACACAGAGCACAGAGGTGAATCAAACACGGTGCAACATGAATAGTGGCTATTCATACTGTCATGTGCTGTTATCCTATAGAACTGTAACTCCTTCAGTGCAAAGACAGTTTTTTTTAAAACCACAGTGCAGTCTTTACCTCGTATCCAGGACACTGTCTAAGTGTTATATTCACACCAATGAGCAGTCATCCAGCAGCAAATGGACTGAGCCATCTGCCCGTGACAACGAAGAGGATTTTTAAATGTACAAATGTAGAGAGGTGTTTGAGGCTGTATTCTCACTTGATCTGTTTGCACAGTTTGAATAGACTCGGGTGCGTTTGCTCAGTTAGTTCAGCTCATGTTGGCCGTCGTTAACTGAAAAT
This sequence comes from Acanthurus tractus, assembly GCA_029783725.1. NCBI lineage: Eukaryota > Metazoa > Chordata > Actinopteri > Acanthuriformes > Acanthuridae > Acanthurus > Acanthurus tractus. Next base: position 20,965,419 of record JAQNCA010000005.1, read on the forward strand.
CTCAAACAGGGTTATGTGATATGGTGATGTACCACATATTTATTCATCAATCTGCTCCATGATTTTTGTGGTAAGATAGCTGTTAGTGTGGGCCTTGAAGGGGCATTTCACCAATATAGCACTGGGCTTCTGTGAATTAAATCGACTTGCAGAGGACAGATTATAAAAAAGAATCGCTAAAATCTATGTAATTCAATTGGGGATATCCTGAGTTTTTTATGTTTGAGTTAATCTGCATAAATAATAGATCAAACATTCTCCATAATGCAAGAAACAGCACTTTTTCAAAGGCTTTCTCAGGCCTGGGGCAGCAAATGACCAAGTCTTTAAAACTTCCCACCAATTATATGTTTCTCAGGGGTTTTTGCTAAATTTAGTAGTCATCAACAATGCTTCTCCAGAGCAACAGAAGACACTATGCAACTGTTTTCCCAGATGGAGTCGGATACCTCATGACTTAGAAATCGATCCTTGTGTGTTAAATCAGTGAAATATCCTCTTATCTGCCAGATACTTCCCAGTTTGCCATATTGTTTTCTGTACAAAGTGCTGCCACGTGCACCTTTTTACATTTCCCAGCAGAAAAGGAACAAATCCCTGAGCTTTTCACAAACCACAAATAATGTCCTTATCCTTTTTAAATGTAGCTTTGCAGCAAGATCAATACGGTTCTGTCAGGTTTTTTTTTTCCATTTCATCTTATCTTAATTCATGTCACTCATGTACGTGTCACTGTGAGGTTAATTGTCCTGTCACATCTAGCGTATGCACTCCTGCAAACAGGCTTGCTGGTTGCCTTGTTACCTGTTGACTGCTGTATGGAAGGACAGATGTCAGGTCAATAACTCCCCCTTTGAATTAGGCATGCCTGACAGACAGCACTTTAGTCAATTTTGGTTTGTTTGCACATGTCGAGGCACAGTTGCCTTGGCTGTAGGTGGAGTGTTTACTCTGTGGAGAGCAGAAAGTGTGCCAAAATGAGAAATGATAAAGCAGAGAGGAATGAATCCTGGAATTTCAAAAGTGAATGTGACCAGCATGAAGAGCAGCTGCTGTCTCTGTGTTGGATCAAAAGCACCTTAAGCAACCTTAAGCAGTGCTTCACTTTGTAAAAACACGTGTAAGGGCAAGTCTGACTTTTCATGACAACTTAATGGCAGTTTTTGTTCTTTAATGGGATTTATGATCTTAAAAACAGGCTGAGTTTGGAAAGTAAGGCTGCAGTATTCTGAAGTGAGTCATGGAGGGGAAAGGACTTTAATGTGAATAACTACTGAAAGAGGTGAAATAGTTGAAGAATGCAATGCTGACTTTGTTTGCTGGATGTTGTGTGCACATTAAGGTAAAAACTCAAGATGCACTGCCCTTAAAATTCAACGGTGGGAAAATCTGACTTGCTTTGAATTCCAAATTTGAACACTTTGAATACAGAGTCTATATTGAGCTGTGTTGACTCCCCTGCAGACCCCTCTGCTGTGTCATGATCAGTGTGTGAACGGGCCACAGTGTTTGTTTTATTAATCCAAAAGCTAAAGAGGACTGAGCAGGGCTAAAGACGAGAGAATTCATGGAATTTGGGCCTGGGTCTGAGATCATTTCAGACACGACTGCCAAACCCAAACGTGAGTGCTGACACGTAGACTCTTTGCATAATCACAATGTTGAAGTTTAAACTAGAAGAAGTTGACATTTAATATCAGTATCAGTGAAAGCAATTTGATAATTGAACACAATACAGAAACTAATTGATGCATGATGGGCAATCCTATTTCTCTTCTTTTTATGGTTAAGCTCATTGCTTTGCAGTCCATAAATTCTAAGAACTGTTTCCAGCAAACAGCTCAAGTGGACTTTGTAGTGAGGTACCCTCACTGGTGGTGTGTACTGTGTAAGCAGGTGCAGGAGAGGTTGCTGAGCTTCCATTTCTTTAACATTTCCAGGTTGACACACCTTTTTGTTGAAAGCTGCATTCAAAGAGTTCAGGCTTCCCCATAAGCATTATGCAAAGCACTATTGAACACTGTCAATACGTTCTTGAAAGCCAGTTAAAGAAAAACCTTAAAACGGGTTGTGCTCACTATTAAGCCATAATGGATGTTGTATCCTCTTAACAGATGTAATGTTTGAAATTTTAAAGACTGCATACGAAGCTGCGCGCAAATGAAAATATGAATTAGCTTGGGACTTGCTATTGTTAAGTAATTTTTTTTGGTCCATTTGATATCACAGGTAGTCTAAAGCATTATTTTATCAATTAGGGATCAATTAGGGATACTCTGCTTTACTCTACACATACACACCAATGTGGCTTATGCTTACTTTTAGGTAGCATATTTGCAGTATGTTTTACTCAAATATCTCCCTAATGTATTGAGTGAATCAACAGCTACAGATAAGTTCTGTGTGTACATTGGCAGGACATGTGGGAATAAGCCTTTTTTTTCCTCCTGTTGTATATCAACCACACATTCACTGTCGTGAAACTGTATTTACACACATTTCCACAACTTTTTTTTGCTTTCTTGTGTTTGTTTTGCAAATTTTGTCTTAAATTTTACTCAGATTTTCACACCAAAGATATTAAAGCAAAGGGACTATTACAATGTTTACTTATTTGAGTACTTTTACATCATTATATCTTATACTTGTGTGTTTTTGTTTGTCACGTTTCAACAGGAGAGATGAGGGCATACTCCCCAGTTTGGAGGACTTGCTCTTTTACACAGTTGCAGAAGGCCAAGAAAAGATTCCTGCTCATAAATTTATCACAGTAAGTCTTTTAAATGCAGTTCAGCCTGATGATGCCATCAAGTTTTCTCTTCACTTGTGTTTGTTGCTATTTAGAGGTGTTTCTAATTACTTTATTTTAGGCACTTAAAGCCACCGGGCTTTGCACAGGAGATCCCAGACTGAAGGAATGTATGGAAACCCTCAAAGAAACTCTCAAGAACACAGCAGACGGGGTGACACTCGACAGGCATCTATTCAAGAAGTAAGGCTTGTGATCTTTCCAAAAAATGGTCATAGTTGCCCCAAAGGATTGCATTGCAACAATGTTCTAAATCCCCTTGGAGGCAATCTACTGAAACAACCACCAACTTTTCCTAAGAACCAGTAGTTTCCTTACAAGTACTTGCATAAACAGGCTTACAAATGTCCGAATTTTTAAAGGAGGATGTATTTAGCAAGTTTGACACATTGAAAACATTGTTTTATAGGGTTCATTGGAAAAAATCCAAGGCCACCACAGCAGTATACCCATACAGTTGTGAAATTCCCTGACATTTTTGTTCTAATTGTTAAATTTGTTCTATTAAAAAGCCCCTAGTTTGCATTGGAATCCCCGACTTCCTTATCTTTCTTTACAGCACAAGTAGAGGTCAATAGGTAGTTATTTAGGGGAAGTTAAACTCTCAGTAATCACTTCCAACTCTGTGTGTTGTGGTACATGTGGTTTCTTTTTTTCTTACTTTCTATATTTATTCCATTTTTTTTTCAATGAGTAGCATGATTGAGCTTAAGAGAAGTCTATTTCTGTGAATCTGGGCCTGTTGCATGACTGAACTAAACTTGGTTACTAATATATAGGCATATGCCCTTGAATGTCAAACTTAGTTGATTAACTTTTCCTCCTGAAGTCGCAGTAAGTGTGCTGTTTGTGATTTGTTCATTAGGTGTGTGCAGAGCAACATTCTCCTGCTGGCTCAGGCCTTTCGCAAGAAGTTTGTCATCCCAGACTTCCAGTCCTTCACGGCCCACATTGATGAGCTGTATGAGAATGCCAAAAAGCTCACTGAAGGACAGGTGTGTCCTTTTATCCATGACCTTTTGTTGTTGTTGTTGTTGTTTTTTTCCTCACCTAGTGAATCATCATGAATAATTTAAACAGATTAATTACCGTCAGTCTGCTTTGTCAGACTGGTTGTGATTAAAAAAGACTGCATCAGCCCACTAGAAAGGAAAACTCCACCCATGAACATGTGAAAAGTAATGAGTGCTGTTCAAAACGCATATTACTTACTTTCATGTTGGTCATTTAAAATAAGATTTAATGGTCATTTACCCCTGACTGATACATTATAGATTTTCAAAAGCAAATGTTCTCACCATGTTTATTCACTGCAGAGCATCTCTGTGAAATAAATCTATCCTAATCTGTGCTGACTTTAGACTGGAGTTGCTGTGGGGGAGAAATCCATCTCTCAGGTTTGTCCAAATTTGTCCTGGAAAATGTGGGAAATGACTTGCTGTAATGGTGATAGCATAGGAAGACAAAGGCATAAAGTCACTAGAAGACTTTGTCCTATATTAACTCATTATGATATGAGTGTCTGAGGGTGGATTTTTTCCTCTTTAAGATCTGATCTGCTGTCCGTTGCATTCTTGTCTATTGTCAGTCTGTTGTTAACTTTCCACTGCAGCCTGAGCCTCAGCAGACGTCAGCAGTGTAAGGTGAACCTCTCAACTCTCTTTCAGGTCGCAGACTACATTCCCCAGCTTGCCAAATTCAGCCCTGACCTGTGGGCCGTCTCTTTGTGCACAGTTGATGGACAGAGGTGAGACAGTCACGAGCAGGACTTAGTGCTAAAAGAAAACTGTGACCTGATGAAATTTGATCTCATTAATTTGACTGTTTGTCAGAGTCTGACTTCCTGAAGGTTAAACAATGACTGCATTACATCCAGTGGTGTCAGTGACGAATGACAAGGAGTCAGTTTTCATTAATTTGAACTGCAGCGTCACTGTCAGTATCATGTTTTTTAAGTATTAATAAAAATACTCTCTCATTGTAGTTTAGTCACAGGACATTACATTGTTGTTCTCAGGTGACACATTCTTTAGTCACATTCAGGCTTCCCTTGTTTCTGTGAACACCTCGTACTTCCAAGTAAAACAACAAAACAAGACGGTCCAAAGTGTGTTGCAGTGATGTCAACAGGTGTGTGGACCAGCTTGTCCTCTTTTGGCCGTTGTGAAATTCCATAAGTTTATGTTTGTTATGATAGTGTAAGAGGGGAAGTCATAAAGATAACAGGGCACTGAGCAGATTGTGTGGTTCTGTTATCATGCACTTACACTCCTTCACTGGACTTTGTGTTTTTTTTCCTGAACACACTGGAAATCTCATCAACAAAACGTCTCCCTACGTTTTTTGTTTAGTTTCTCTTTCTGATTAAGTGGTTTCAGATCTCCGGCCGAGCAGCTGCTTTGCAACTTTCTTTAACTTTTTGTCCTTTGTGTTTTATAGACACACTGTTGGAGACACCAAGGTCCCCTTCTGTCTGCAGTCCTGTGTCAAACCACTGAAATATGCTGTTGCCGTTAATGACTATGGCACAGAGTACGTGCACAGTTTCATTGGGAAGGAGCCAAGTGGCCTGCGCTTTAACAAGCTCTTCCTGGATGAAGATGGTGAGCCATTCACTTTTTCTCCTTTGTAATGTTCACTGAGTCTTCCTCCTGTTTGTAAGTGTATGAGAAGCTCATCAGGTTTAAGGTATTAAGGGAAAATAATAATCAAAGAAAAGCTTTTTAAACAACAATTTTCTCTGTGTGCTTTTTAGTTTTTGGCCACTTTATTTTTTCTGTATCCAGAGTGTGTCAGAGGTGATGTTTACCTTCAGACCTGTCATCTAAAAAAACAAAAACAGCAGGAAAATTGTATCTTAATCTAAAGATAAAATAGCTCTTTCTTTTATTAGTCATGTGTTTTGGTTAGTTCGAGAAAATTCCTCAGTCCTCCATGTGTCGTAACTTCCTCGTCTGCTAGGATAGCCTTGTGATCACATATTGTGTAAGGAGATCACACACACACACACACACACACACACACACACACACACACACACACACACACACACACACACACACACACACACCAGTAGGGAAAGTGACGTAAGCATGACAGTACTTGAGCACTTGTAGAGATCTGAGGGTGGGGGGTTTCCTCACATGTGGAGCAGCTCATGAAAATCAAGCACTTCCTCTTAGTTTAACTTCCCATGAAGGAAATAAAAGTCAGAAGTCACATGACATCACCAGCTAACAAATGATTAACTTTACATTGACACACTTCCACACATTTGAAATATGTTATTCCTCCCTGGCTGTTAAAACACATTGTTCCAGCCAGGATTTGTACTGTAGCCAACACATCTGATGTATGTTCAAAGCTCAGTTCGGGTCATCTAACATAGCAAAGATGCAATAACACTCGGTTACCTGCTCTGTAGCTTCTCAAAACAAAATTACACATTTGTTACACTCTGCTGCTATTTAAATTTATACTTCATTTTAAAGTTCACACATAGCTGCAGTTTTTTTGTGTTTAGTACTTAGGGGTTTCACAAAATAGTCAACTTGTTGTCTATTAAAACCACTAGTTGACAGTGTGCATTGCTGTAGAATTATTGTTTATCTTGTTTTGACATGGTGCGAGTATTTCCTACTTCTATTTCCTATTAGTATTTAGTGAAGGAAAAGACTCACACTATCCCTGCAAGAAAGCAACTGTGTTTAGAATTGCTCAAATAACTGTCTTTGAGTTAAAAACATACGCTTTATGTATGCGTTATTGACTAACTGACTACTTTTTGATCGTGGTTGTCCACTAAAATGTAGCATTTCTTTGTTCCCTTACTGGTATCTTGACCCAATATGTGCTCTCCATATTTACTGTGCTCAAAATGTTTGATTCTGGTTGTTTGATCTTTCTATATGCAGAGTGTTAGGACATCCAACAAACGTGACTGAATGTTTACTCTTGAGTCTTCTGCATCATGTCCAGTAAGCTCTTGATTATGTTTTTGCAGATAAACCTCACAACCCCATGGTGAATGCAGGTGCTATTGTTTGCACTTCACTGATAAAGGTAAGAGCATTGCCGCTTATTTTCATCCTAGATATGTGTGTTTATGTCCAGTCTGTGTGTCATTTCCACTAAAGCCTTAGCCAGAGAAATTCTAGCATGGTGGGTATCACTGAGCTGCTTTGTAAAGCTGATAAAACAAAGGGGAACATAAATATTGGTAGCAGATAAGATTTAACTGTTTAGCAAATACCTGATTAGCCTACATTTGTTTGAGCCCAATGAAACCTACTGGTGCAAACTCACAATGATGCAGTATTTTCTGATTTAACACCTTGTCAGGCCTTTTTTTTTTTGTGGCATCGTTGCTCGCTTAGTAGACTATTAACTCCACTGTTTGTTCAGATATTTATGACTCTTGACTCAGCTGGAATAGTTTTTAGGTCACTACTTTAGTCCACTACCCACGTGTCTTGTTGTGGCGATTTAAGACTTGTGCTAATCCTTCCTGAAGGCACTTAACTGCCCTAGCACACACGCTGTTATTGTCCCTGCTGAAAATAACCTGCATGGAGAGCAGGTCAAACTCAGGTGCACGCAGGCCGGCCACAGTCAGCTCAGGAAGAGAGGGATAGGAAGTCAGATAAAACCCTCAATCTTTGCATAGAGTTTGCATGTCACTCTATCTGAATTATAAGCCTGTGTGAAGACAGACCAACAGCTAGTTGGAACATTTAAATCGTTCCTCATCTGTCAAATTTAACAGGCTGCGGTTAACAGGTTCACTTAATACAGGAAAGATTAAATGTGGCTTTAAGGACAAATTTGTCAGTTCGTTTTCACATAAGCAGTGTTTCTTTTTTAAGCTCTTTACAGCTGCAGGTGATCATTCTTAGGTTTAATTTTTAACTCCCTAAACCCCACCAGGCTCTCTTTAGTAATCCATGCTAATGGTGAATTATTAGCACACATGAGAGCTGTCCTAACACCTTGACTGTGCTGCAGCTCTGTTGCTTCTCACAGCTGCAAGTCTGAACCGCAGATGGTTGGGTTTTTTTGCTGTTGAATTATGGATTTTGACACATTTTCCATACATTTTGGTGTTTTGACTGTATTTTTTTATGGATATGGCCTCTGGTGCCGACAGTTTGTACAAGGCACTCAGACTTAGAATGACCTTGTATTGATAATAAAACACTTCAGTCCTGTAACATTCTTATTAATGTTGTAACAAACATGTGCAATCAAAGCTTCACGGTGTGATTATTTATTTATTCATTTATTTTCTTCTTGAGAGCAAACAACTATTTAACTAAAAATGGTTCACTTAATCATCCTGTACCCAAGGTGGTGCAGGAATGGGTCCTAAAACCCATGAATGAGTTAGCATCATTGAACTTCCAGTTTCCTCGTCTTGAAGTGAATGTTTCTTAAAGAGAGCTTTTGGTTATGTTTAAGTACTGTTTGAAAACTTACAGGTTGCACCTGAAATAAGACCTGTGGCTCATACAGGTTAAAGAAACTTTCACCTTTTTGTTCTTTTTGTATACATTTATCATAAATATCCATCTGTGGCTTCTGAGGCTTTTGTGTCTCAAAAAGCTGGATGCTAACAGTTAGCTGAATGACACTACAGAGTTTGTCGAGGATGTAAAATGTTAATGATGCAAACACAGTAACTGATCTGCTTGATGGTCTGAATTTACAGACTTTTGTTTTCACACGTGCTCTTATAAACTGTTCTATTTTAAACTTTTTTAATTTATGGAGTCGAATTGTGCATATTGCACTGAGTAGCAGTGAGCTCAGTGGTGGTGAAGTCATACAAATTTGGTGCAGTTTGTTTATATCTGTATGTTAGCTTTTAAAATAGGGGTTTTAATTTGTAGAGTTTATCTTGTTGAACAAAAATGAAAGTATCCTAAACTTTTGTGAGCCACAGAACTTATTTTCTGCAATAATCCAATATCCAGTGAAGAAATCCATTTTTTACCTTTTTGTGTATGTAACCAGGATTATAATTTCTATGCAGGCCAACAAAAATGTCATCTTGGCTGCACTCTATATGACAGATTGTGCAAGCTGAGGCTTGTGGCCTTCTTGATCATGGTTAGATTTTGGACCCTTATATACTGTAAAAGAGGACGTAGAAAACAGAGAAGCTCTTTCACTCTTACTTTTTTACTTACAGGATCTCACATCTGCTTTCAAATTTATTTTTTAGCTGCTCTTTTTGTGTATTATCACCCTGAAAATCTAATCCTGTTTGTATTTTGTTTATTGTGTCACCTATGTTGACCAGATGGTTTCTGTTGACGTGGAAAACACTGACATGTTGACATTTTTCTTGACTGCATTATTCCATGACAGCAAGCCAGTATCCAGTTATCTGAACTGCAATCTGTAGCCACAATAATGTGTAATGATGGTAGATTAAAATAAGTTTAATGAGTGGTTGTACTCTGTGGATCACAGAATCTGCCCAGGTGTATTACCTGTAACATTTATTGTGCAATGAAAACAAAGCTGTCAGAGCAAGTCCTTTTACGATGGCGTGTTTTTGAAGTTGGTTTCATAAAGTTAATTTTTATACAAAGTACCACTCATTACCTCTAGTGCTGTTACGCAACACTTATTCTTGTGGAGCAAAACAACAGTGAACAAAACATTCAAAGACCTTTTTAAATAGTATGCAGACATCTGTTCTTTGTCATACAGGTGAAATAATAAAGATTTGCAGGTTCTTCCTCTGATCTTATTCATTTGTTTTATCCATAGTGTGTAGGAGCAGACAAAACTGATCACATTGACAGTTTAATTCATTATGACCTCAGCTTCCACAAGTTGTGTGTCAACAGAAACATAAGAAACATAAACTACATCCAGTACTTAAATCATTCAGCCAGTTAGCATTTTAAGACCTTAAAGCTTTCAAACGGAAGTAGAAAGACAAAGAACTGAAAGTAAATTGTAATTTTACAATTGTAGAAAAAATACTCACCACTGTCTATGATCACTATCATCTTGAGTTGGCTTTTTGGAGAAACATTTTATCATCAGGAAATAAACATTTGCTTTATCTGACAAGTAAGAGTTTCATAACAACTTAACGCTAAAGCAAATGACCTTTTCTCAGTAAATGGATCAAATTGTTTTTTTTAATGTTAGTTGCAAACTCATCGAGGATTAACATCAATTGCTGCAGTTTACAACAGCTAACTCGTTCATTGCCTTAGCAAACTACCCATGATGCATTCTGCACAAACCAGCATGTTGGCAGTCGTATGTGAAACAGAAAACCTGTTAAACTGCATAAGTTAGTCTATAAAAATGATTCACACGTCGCCTCAAACTTGCAGAGACAGCAATGTTTTTCCACATCTGTTCACCTTTTGTTGTCAGTGTCTCAATGTGTTTTTGTGTTTCCATACTGAAGCATAAATGTGAATGACGCAGTTGTTCGGGTTGCCCAGTTTGCTATAACCTCGGTGGGAAAACTATGGGATGGTTTCCGTGGCAGTATGCCCCAAACTGTTGTTACATGGTGCTTGAAGGCTACATGTTGTTGCTGTTTTTGTATGTTGTTGCATATTTTCCAGACTTAGGAACTGTGGGAAATAATGACTGCTGCTGCAGGTCAATTGACGTTGGTAATTTTTTCTTCCTTTTCCATATCTATCTCCTCGCACTCTCCCAATCCCCTGAACCCTCCCCCACTTCTTTCTCTTTCTTCTCCAATCAGCTCCATAGAAATCCCATTTAGTGACTCTTTAACACCTCCATCAATATTTCTACTTTTGCTTCTGCACAGTAATGTGTAGAATTTAAAAATGTAATGTCAGTTACACATGATGCATCAGCATTTTTAAATGTTTACTTCAACAAACATCTTTTCACACCATCTTAAATATAAATGATCAATAAAATCATATAATGCTAAAGCACTTAAAATGTGCATGTGACTATATTTCTTGTGCTAAGTTTTCTTTGTGGGGATAAGCAGCATCAATGAACTTAGGACCTGACAAATGTACACTGAGTTTAAAAAAGGAAGAACATTCCTACCTTATATTTCTCTCTCCCCTCGGTTCAGCCAACAGGCTCTTTGCACAGATGACACAAGTTTATATACAGAAGGCAAACACACACATATACACACACATAAACATATACATATATACACACCTGCAATTTGGTGACAAACTGCCAGCATACGCCCACATTTCTGCAGTCAAACCTCATGTATAAACATGCACATGCGCACACAGTCAGGGCTGCTTCAGATTGTGAAAAATTTTGTTTTATACTCTTTAGACTCGCAGTAATGTTAAATCTCTTATTTGGAATCTGTGAGCTGTAAAATGGTGAGACATGTTTCTCTTTAAATGGCTAAGTTCTGGCAATGCACATGTCTACTAAATCTCCCTTCCCACTTAAAAAGTCTTTTCCTCTTTTGTAACCCAATTGCAATCCAATCTTTTTAATATTTTGTATCTATTTGTATAATTCTTGGAAAAGCTCTTATGATTTAACATTGTATTTGTATAAAAATCTCTTCTTATCTGCTTAATCAGTAGTTTAATTTGTCAGCAGTAGCTTTATTACCGTATTGCTTAGGATGATGCTGTTCTTGTCCACTGCAACATCCTTTGCTGAATAAACTGTACTAACTGCTTTTTTCTTTTCTGTTTTCAGCAAGGTGCAAGCAATGCAGAAAAATTTGACTATGTAAGTACACAATGTCAGACCTTGGCCAGATGCTTGATTTAAAAGTAGTTCAGTTAACTTTTATGTACTTTGTGAAGGAGACTGTGCACAGGCAGCAAAGTAAACACATTTGTTTTTTTCTGGAGACTGTTTGTCTTTATGTTTATTTTTCTTCTTACAGAGACCAATAAAGTAAAGGCTGTGACCAATTCCTAACTACAAAATTATTAAACTATAGTGTAAAAAAAACTTAAAAGGGCTCCCTTGGATGGATGAACCTATATAAAATTATTCCCTGAGTCTGCAGCTTGTGTCAGCTTGAAAAAGTGTCAAAAAGCTGCATAAAAGCTCTTGCAATCTGCCAAACAACTAGTAAATGCAGTTTTAAAGATTGTATGAAAATTAAAGTTTTAATAATCTATTTAACCTGACGCTTTTTGTATCAAACGTGCTGCTTACAGTGAGTAATGTAGTATTAATTTGGTACACAGTCACTGTAAATTCAAGGAATGCTACTGAGCTGAACATTTATGAAAGACAGGTCTCACCTCATGTAGAATGTAGCATCAAACCATGATATCACACTCACCAGTTCCACCGTTTCCCTCACAGGTCATGAACTTTCTGAAAGAGTTGGCGGGAAGAGAGTATGTTGGCTTCAGCAACGCCACGTAAGTCTGCTTCCCTAACCCTAACCCTCTATCCAAGCTTTCTAAATCTTTTCTTTCACACATGGCAGAAAACCTGAAGAGGTAGTGCTTCCAAACTTCTGCCACACTGGGCCACATAAACTAACATGAAAGGCTCTATAAAAATGTTATCCAGCCATTATCTCTTAAAAACATAAAACCTCTGGAATTTTAACTCAGTTCAACTGCAAGAAGGAAACTGATCCAATCAGTCAACTTTAGCCCATAGTGGGCTACTCCTACGGAGGAAGTTATTTGTTTATTATATTTTTTATGGACTTTATTAAGGGGGTCGGGTGAGCACACAGTCCCATGCTTGGTCTGTTTGGCATCTGAAGGTCACTTGCATGTGCATGATTCATAATGACACCACATGCTAACAATGTTTCTGGAAAAGACCGAGTTCAAGTGGCTCATGTTGCAGTATTATCACATGACGGTATGAGAGCTCTGGTTGTACTGTACACATGAGGGGCGGGGTGGTTGAATTCCAATACGAGAGTGTAAGCGCCCCCCCCTCTTCAACACACACACACACAGCAGTGTAACTATTTCCTTCCTCTGTGTAATGGGAGTGCTCTGTTCTTTGTGTGACAGATTCCAGTCTGAGCGTGAGTCAGGCGACAGGAACTTTGCCATCGGCTACTACCTGAAAGAAAAAAAGGTTTGACCTTGGGCAAGTCATGCAGCATTGCTGACTTTGTTCTTCGTTGTCTCTTTATTCTTGTTTCTCCTCCCTGTAAAGCCCACAAGCAGTGACCGTGTTTTTAAAGTTAAAAAGTTTGTAATAGAAATATCAAGTTACTCCTAAAAGGGAGTAATGGTGTAATCAGTGATTAACAGAGAAGTTAACATGCTTTTTTTTGGAATAAGGTGGATCTAATAAAGCTTTATTAGACCTGCTTATCCGTCTCGGAGGTGGCTGCTCCTTATCTGAAAATGAACAGTAGTTGATAATTGTTCATCTTTGGGCTTGACTTGTTATAAACCCTGATTTTTTTTTTTTTTGATTTTTTTCCACTGCAGTGTTTCCCAGAGGGAACGGATATGACATCCGTACTGGACTTTTACTTTCAAGTAAGTGTAGCAGTGTAGCAATTATTTTAAGCTTCTACCTTCTTACCTTCTAATAATATAATACAGTTTTTCTACTTTTCTGTCCCTTTTTTAACTATTGATTTCATCAAAAGTATAAAGAGTGTCAGAGATCCTGACTAACACCAGTTTCTGCCACACATTGCTTCCTTTCTGCCAAACTTCCTTTGTTTTTCATCAGGCTTACATCCACGTGTTTGTGTGTGTGTGTGTGTGAGAGAGGGGTGTGTGTTGTGTTCATGCCAGTTAGCTAAAGGGGGCGTCATATTTGGAGTAGCCTATCACGTCCAAGTTCAAAGGAGTGGCTTAGACTGAAAAGGTGTATGTCTGCCGAAAAGGATTCTTGTTACATGATGCAACTTTGAAAAAAGGCACATGCAGAAACAGACATGCACAACATCGCCTCATTCCTCATAACTCATAAACCAGTTGTTGTGAAAGGCATCAACATACGAAGCAGAGTTTGCAATGCCCTTAAACTTCAGCCATCTCACCAGCAGCTTGGTTTGTTTCCAGAAACCTACTTATATGTTTCTCGAAAGTGTGAACGCCTCATTGCAACTGCAGATTTCTGAGGCGAATGTGTGCAACTTAAGCTTTTTTTTTGTCCGAACAGAGTAAATAACACAAACCGTCCTTTGTTTAAACTTCCAGCTTTGCTCCATTGAGGTAACCTGTGAGAGCGCCAGCGTCATGGCAGCCACCCTGGCTAACGGCGGCATCTGCCCAATCACGGGTGAGCGTGTGCTGAGCCCTGAGGCTGTGAGGAACACGTTGAGTCTGATGCACTCGTGCGGCATGTACGACTTCTCGGGACAGTTTGCTTTCCATGTAAGTAAAAGGAGTGGCTCGGAGAGAGTGAACATCAGGCTGTAAACATCAGAAGAGTAAACAGATTCTAACCTGTAAAGTGATCTTATTACAGCAGTTACTCCCAACACCAGACACTTATTGGCCTGATGTGTATTTTTATGCGTTAACAGTTATATTTTCACACTTGAACAACATGCACTTCAGTCACCCTTTTATGTTAGCTTGCAAAAGGTAATCTGGTAAATTAATGAGTACTCATAAAAGACTGATCCACATTATAAAACAAGCATACTTGATCCATCCATAGTATCAAAGAGGCAAAACTAGGGCTGATTCTAGTCAACATGCTTTCGCTCGACCAAATTCTCATTGGTCAATTGCTGTCATTTTTTTAAAGAAGATTACACAGATTATTTCACATTACTTGGATTTTCAGTCATGGGCTGGAAGGGTGAAGTCTGTTTAATGTCCGATCCAACTGCTTCAGACATTTACAATCTCATTTACAGCCTCACCAGGTGATTTTTATTTAATTCACAGTTGCAGTGTCTGCAGCATGAAACATGTAAACCTCTGCATAGCAAAGCTGTCACGTCTCATTGTTTGCCTGAGTGGAGTTACAGCCTAAAATATAGACAGAACTGGCAATGCATAAAAAAATATTTTCAGCATTTCATGATAAGAACATTTGAAGCATTTAGTTAAAACAGCAAAAAGGTGAAAATCTGCTCTCAACTGATAACTCCCTTTTTATTTTATTCTGTTTGAGGACAAGTGTGGTGAGTTTTACTTTTCAGGGTAGTTGACCTCTCATTTAACTGAATCACACAGCAAAGTTACGCTCAATGAAAGAAAATTCAATATATTTTTAAGACAATATCCCCCCCAAAAAGTGGATAAGTTGATCTATCAGAAAAACTGTAACTGTGTCAACTTGTTCTTTGCTGACTTCTCATTTTTAAACATTGTGCTGCTGCCATCATAACACTGTCGACACGCGCACACACACACACACACACACACACACACACAGCTTGTCTTCTGTTGTGTAACCGGTCTGTTGTTGCTATTGTAGGTCGGTCTGCCAGCCAAGTCTGGAGTAGCAGGAGGCATCCTGCTGGTTGTACCCAACGTGATGGGTATCATGTGCTGGTCGCCTCCACTGGACAAACTGGGCAACTCAGTCAGAGGGATACAGTTCTGCACGGTATGTAATATCTGGAAACAGAGCAGGTCCCTGCATGCCTGCAGTGTGTACTCGTACTGAGACTTCATTCTCAGTTCTGGCAAAAAGATCAGCACAGTATCTACTTATGTTATATTTAGGAGCTGAAAACGTTTTGTTTGTATCCTGAGATGAGCTAAAGCCTGACCTGAGATATGAGTTACAGTTTACTTAAAGAGCATTTAGGACAGATTACACTGCAAATGATATAGTCACTTGAGAAAGAAATGACTTTAATTGGAAATGTGCATCAGTGTCCTTGAGGTTTTACCTTGGCTCGCTCACTTTAAGAGTGACTGAACCAGTTTAATAAGTAAGTGATGCTTGATTACTGATTAGCTAGAGGCCAGGTCTGAAAATAGATATCCATTAACACTGCAGGGCAGTTTGAAGATTTCATACTTGTGCAAATGTAATCAGATTCCTTTTTATGAAGCAAACAAGCTCATGTGCTTTAAGAAACGTTTTTACTGCTAAAATTAGACTTTTCTACTTTCGTCACTTAAACTTTACAGTGCAAACGAATGTGTTTATCCTCATGATGCATGTAACATTATCTATGGCTCTTTTAAATCCCAGGACCTCGTGGAGCTTTTCAACTTCCACAACTACGACAACCTGAGGCATTTTGCCAAGAAGCACGACCCTCGCAGAGAAGGAGGAGACCAGCGGGTAAGGACATGCAACATCACGTCTGCAGGAACAAACTCTCTCTCTCAACCACACTGACACCAATCACCTTCAGTCAGAGAGCACAGGGGTCCCTGAGTTCACACTCAACAGCTTATAGAAATCTGCATTGCCTGTTCGAGCAGTTTGCTAACAATCTCCAAATCTCTAAAACTACTTCAGTGAAGAATAACCTGATGTCAGATAAGCAGAATAACCACTTTCCCCTGTCCTCCTTATCTTTGGGTGCTCTGTGTGAATTCTTGTGGAGACTGCTGAAGGTGTTGTCAGACATACTGAACATTTCTCTCTGCTCATGTCACTCTTTAAAAGTGACAGGGTGTTGTTCAGCTTGCTGTGCATTAGGTGTAAGAAAAAAAACACTTATCCAGCTAAATTTATAATGACAAGAGCTGACAGTTTGTACCTCACACCTAAATGTCCTCAGTGTGTCGACTAACCTTTGCAAAGTGGTGACAAAAGTACATGGACGCTCACACTGATCAAAAAAAAAGTAGAGCCAAAGTCAGTGTACTTATTCAAAGGTCCACTGTGTAGGATGCAGTGAAATCTAGTGGTGAGGTTGCAGACTGAAACTGCTTATCCCTTCCTTCACTCTCCTTTTTAAAGGCCTGTACGAGCAGCTTTGATGGCTGCGTAACTTGCACAAATAAACAAAGCCCTCTTTAGTTTGCCAGTGTTTAGTTTGTCCATTCAGGGCTGCTGTAGAAACACGGTGAACATCCGACTGCATGGAAGAGGACCTGCTCTGTCAGTAGAATGAAAAGTCTTATTCTAAATTAATGAAAAACAAACAGTTCTTATTTCCAAGTAAATATAAACTAGTGGAAACTTAATTGACAAGTGTAATATTCCATGCTGCCCTAAGTCTCACACAGTGGACCTTTTCATACCTTATCTGCACTTGGAGCATCAAAAGCAAAGAAATCCTTTCTGGTTTTGCTTTGACTTTTTTAATTATCTGTTGTAGTAAACCACATAACACATTACAGGCACACATGCTTGTCTTTTTATCTTTACTAGGACCCACACTGACATTATGCATTCCTCTAACTTTAACAATCTCAACTAAATGCCTCATCTTAATCAAAACCTTGAAACTAAGTCCTAACACTCACACAGGCCTTCAGAGCTGTGAGGAGAAACCTGAATGTCTCTGAGATTCAGCAAAGTTCTCACAATGCTGGTTTTTAAAGCTAAAATGGTCTGCACAAAGATAGCAATACAAGTATGATGTGCGCGCACACACTGACACACACACA
>JAQNCA010000005.1:21319675-21330233 GCA_029783725.1 Acanthurus tractus
CACACACACACACACAAACACACACACCTGTGTTCAGGAGCTGTTTCTTCATAATTAATTTACATGTGTGTGTTTACGAACGAGCCCGAGGCCTGATAGCAAACCTGAATCTGAAACTCCAACTGTTTCCATTTCCCACCATCACATGACACTGCTGGCATCTTACCCTGAGGTCACACACACACACACACACATGCACACACACACACACACACACACACACACACATACACACACATGCAAACTAACACACCATCACACACACATTAACACAACCGTTCGGAGAGACAGCTGAGGACACCGACTGTCTGCCATCCACATGACCTCATCACTGTGGCACTGATGCCTTCTGCCGTGACCTTCGACCTCACTATTGTCTCTCTTAAGCCCTGTTTCACTGTCTGTCTGCATGTCTCTGCCTTCCTGGCACAGTTACACCCCCCCCCCCGTCATTTTAGCCCCTGTCTGACACACACACACACACACAGTATCTGTCATTTGCAAACCTTCACGTCTTGTTTCTGTTGGCTGTGTATCTGCATGTGTTGATAATACTTACCTGGCGGCACACACCTGTGTGTCTCCCCCACTCCCACCATGATGGACACTGAAGGAGAGACACACATTACACCTGCATGTCTGCAGACTGAACGACAAACGGTGGACAGATGACGTCACTCTTCGGTTTGTCCAGTGACCATATTTAGGCAAGAGGACGGAGCTGAGGGGCAAACAGACAGAGGTGCTCATGGGTAATGACACTGTCAGCTGTCGCTCAGAGAGGCCACACCGTTAATCACCCGTCCCTGTAAAAGTTACTGTGAAAGAGTGAGTCACATGAGAAAACAACCTGCACTGTTGTCACAAAGAGGAGAACGAGCCGCAGAGACTGAAACTGTGTTTTGCAGATTATTTATTAGTCTATTTAGTTTCTCTTTGTCTTTTAAACTCAAGTGGCCATTAGAGAAATTATAGTTTTTGTCGACTTAAACTAGTTTTCAGCTTTGTCCGAGTTTCGCAGCAGAACTTCAGATTGCCTTCATCTCAGTTTATTTGATGAAAATTTGTCTTTAACCACCAAATTGGAGAAGAAAAAAAAGAATAAAGAGCGCAGTCACAGCTTCTCGGAGCCCAAAATGACACCTGACAGTTGCTTCTTTTATCCAATAAAGTGTCTTAATTTCAAAGGGAATCAGTTTACAATTATATGAACAAGACAGAAGCTGAAAATCATCGAGTGGGAGCAGCAAACGTTGAGCAGCTCTGCCTGTTAAATTAAAACAAGCCATTTGGACATTTTTTTTGTCTTGTTGAGGCTGACTCTGGCTGGACACCTGGTACAAACAGGTATCAGGTGGTAAACAAGCCAACAGTGTAGCCTGATTGGCTCAAGACATCACAGGTAAAACGTGTGTCTGACAGGTGTGATGGTCCAAAGTTTGTTCACAGCCTGTCTGAAGCTCCAGCTGTGATGTTTCTCCTTTTTCTTGTTAAAAGCTGTCACAGTAAAAAAAGCATCGACAGATAAACAGCATCCAGGAGTTCGACCTCCATACCTGTGTGTATGTTCCTGTGCACATGTTCCTGCCTCCCTGCGTGGGTGTTTTTCCGTACGTGCCGGGTCCTTGACTGCTGTGTATAGTCATGCATCTTTCATGGCGCTTCCTCTGACAGACGGGCTGAGTTTGCACGCATGACCACGGCCTGCACATACAGCCTGCACGCTCGCTGGCCCACTTCACTCTGCTAAGCAGCCCTGCCACCGTTCATCCATACCGATGCTGCTGCAGAGTCATTACCCTGCAGACTCTGCAGCCCGCGCCGCCTCGCTCCTCTCGCTCAATAATCCATATTCATACAGCGTTCTGGACGAATTGGAGTGAGCAGGCGAAGCGGCTAACGCCAGCTCCATCAGCTCCACCGGCTTTGATGTTTGTGGAGATTCCATTGTAATTGATCCGGAGGAGGGCGGCGGTTACAGTATGGCGACTTTAATCCGCCGGAGGAGGGCCTAATTATTCTGTTGCCTCAATCAGTGTCTGCGATTGTTCTGCATGATGTGGCACGACTCAGCGACGGAATAATGATTTTTTTAATAGTTTCAAATGAGATGATGGGATTAGCTAGAAATAAGGTTTCCTTATCGTTATTGAACTCGGGACTGGAGTCGAGGTCCTGATGTTAATTGTGATGATACAGTCGACTGTGTCGTCATTAATAATATGTGGAAGCCTGTTTTGTGCTTTTGGATCCACATGAAGGAAAACTTGCACAGCTGGATGGACTCAAGCATATTAGAGAAGAAATGTTACATGTGAAAGGAATATAAGTACTAGAATAAGAAACAGTTATTTATATAACATTTTTTAAATATGACTTTTCTACAGCAAAGTCCACAACCTTGTGTAAAGCCCGGCTCCAGGTTCTGGATAATTTGGCGTTAGAACGAGATGTTGAACAACCACAGAGGTGGAAGATTCCCATTTTTCCGTCCATGGAGTGATTCTCATGGTGTTCCATAACACAGACAGTGATCCTCATTTACTGCCAGGTGGGACTGATACGCTGTCTACGCTGTCTCTATTCACTTGGTATTAGCGCGTTTGCAGCATTAAACCTCGTACTTGACCACGTTCCAAAGCTTAACATTGTTTTCCTTCCAAGCACTTATATCCTCCTCCTCAACTCATCCTCGTGCTAATCCGATGGCACAAGTCAGCGCTTTTTCATGCAAGCGCCCAGCACTTACTTAACTCCACGGAGATGCTCAGTATCTCCCAAGCGCTCGGAAATCTACTTAATGTAAAGCGTGACCAAAACATTTAGCGAAGGAGTCCACCGACCTCTCTGCAAATAATCTCTGGCTCACATTAACCGGATTTTACGAGAGGTGCTTTTCAGTAAAAACCTCTATTACTTCTCCCCGTTCTCCAGATACTTATCTGTGACGCCAAAGTGATTCTGCTAATATCTGTCAGGCTCTCTTCACTGCACTCTGCATCTCTCAGCCGATCCATCTCTTTCACCCCGTCTCTCCTCCCTCCAAACATCATGCACAGGACCTGGATATGCTTGCAATTAGTGGTAGTCGAGCGAGCCATCGTGTGAATCACTGAGTGGCTCTTAATTATACAAGGCTTTTAAAGTTGTACGACACTTGAGGCCTCCCTAAAAAGCATCATTTGGACTAACGACCTGTTTTGCTAAGTTTCTCAGCTTTAAAAAATAGATGGAGCCGCTGTGTTTTCTCCGGCAGGGCGTGAGCACAAAGAAATAATTTGTTTCTTTTTGATGTATCTCAGAGAGGGGTCAGAGAAGAGGCTTTCTGGGCGTGCGAGTATGTGCGGTTGCTTCGCAGCCTCTGAAAAATGTCATAATTCCTCAGTAGAGTTGGGAGAAAATCACTGCATCAGCCTCTGTATCGAGTCTCAATCCACTTCTGACAGTTGCACGCTGTGCTTTTGCTGGACTTAAAGACAGAAACTGACTTCAGATGCGGATGTTGCACTGCGAAAGGCAGCGAATGAGGCAATGAGCTGTTTAAATATGAATGAGTGTTGTGTGAATGTCTCTGCTGTGATATTTAGACAAGAGCAGATCCCTGTGTGCCGCCGCTGCTGCTGTGTCTTTAGCAGTAGCTCAAGGGAATGTTGTTGCCGTTACGGTGTTTTGCAGGGTGGAAAATCTCTAAAATGTGAATATCTAAGCAGGATCCGTGGAAATCCTGCAGAAACCCTGTATCTTCATCTTCAGCGTTTTATTTTAATTAACAGCCAAGACTTTTTCATGCCTAGTGAGCCGCTGTCCCACTTAGCTGCACATGAATCTAAAACACTGTTTCTCAAACACAAGTCATGACCTAAAATTGGTCAAAGACCCTTTTTTATTGGGTCACAAACTGGCACAGTGTAATCCATAACAATGCTGTGACATGTGGATTATTTTTCTGAATTCAGTTTAGCCTACTTTAATTTGTCCATGTTTACATTCTTGCAGTTTAAAGTTGCCATTTGGCAGTAAAGTCTGTTCTGTGGAAAATCACTGCAAAACCAAGCTAACACTTAAATTATCTGTACACACTAAGTGCAGGGTCCTGGATCAGGGCTAAAGCCACCCACAGGCCCTAATAACAAGACACTTTGACACCAGTTTAAGTTCATTTTTGTTATTATTATTACTATAATTAATAAAAAGTTTGCAACATTTGATTGTGAAACATATTTTCTGAATTGTGACTTGCACATCTTGCAGGACTCACTTTGCACGGGAGTCAAAAGGAGGTTTCTGGGTTGTTGTTGCTGTTGTTTTTAGGGTCCGTGAGCCTGGGAATCAAAGAGTACAGATGTTCAGTCCCACCCGGTCTCTAGTATTTACAGTAGTGCTTCCATCTTGCAAACATGGCCCACTTCTTATACACTGGCTTCAGATAGGAAGGACACGTCTGTCTGCCAAAAGCTCCATCTGTAAAGGCGAACACACACACCAGCTCCTGTGCTCACACATGCATGCACACATCAGTCAAAGGCAACACACACACACTTAAGTGCATGCAGGCGCGTTTTCAGTCGCACTCACACTGATCCTCATTCACTCAATATGGGGCACTAGAGTCACTCCAGCAGACTGCAGCGAGCAACATCACTGGCAACTAAACCCAAATCCGCTCAGCAATCCCCTGATGATGGAGGATGGAGGGAATCAGGAGCAGAGATGTGGAGAGTGTGTGGTGTGTGTTGGGGTTGTAGGGCACCAATGGGGGCAGAGCAGCAGACCATCGGCGGCCAATGAAGTGGGAATCCAGCGAGTGGGGTGGGTCAGTAAATTTGAGATGAGACTGTGTCAAAGAGTGTCAAAGAGTGATCAGTGAACCGCAGTGAGAGAGAGAGAGAGACAGGAGGATTTGACAGTTACAGTGGAAGAGCAAGAGAGAGCGACGGGTAACAAAGGAGGAAAAGAGTGAGAGCGAGAATTCAATAACAGCCGGGGGGAGAGGAAGTGAGAGCAAAACAGGGAATTGTGAGTTGCTATTTACATAAATTATGATGTATTGAAGTAGGAGGAGGATGGAAATAACATTTTTTGTCTGTTTTTCATCGATGATGCTTTACAGAACGGTTTCAAATGCATTTTTGAATAAATTATGCTGATTGTTGAGTTCATTACATCCCCAATTAAACATTTTGCTGGATGACATTTCTGCAGTTTGACTGAGAAGATCCACTCAGGAAGTGAATGTCCCAACATCTTCAAAAGTCTCTGTTTTTACACATTCAGACCACAAAACAAATGCAGAGTTTTCAAAATGAAATGGGGTCAACAGGTTTTCAAAAAGTCTCCCTGTTTGGGGTTCAAAAACATCAGATGAGTGTGGACACCAGGCAAGATTGTAGCAGCAGTTGTGTGTAAAAAAGTTTAGATGAGCAGATCTGCAGATCTACAGTAAAAGAAGTGTCAAGAAATGAGTTATCACTTCTATTCAGGCATCGCAAATTTCAGAGACTGTCAGGAGCAAAGTGAAGTGATGGGACGCTGCTGCAGAAGCTTTGAGAAAGAGGTTGGAAAACATTAAACTTTGAAACTGCAGACACACTTCAGTAACAATTTGCTGCCAACACGCAACACTGATTCTAACATGACCAGCAACCCTGTCCCGACTGCTAACAAGAAGCTGTATTTCCCTAAAAGCCACAGAAGGAATTAATCAGAAACTAATTATGAGTGAAATTGTTCAAAAAGTGAAGTCACACAGCTTCTTTAGTTGTTAATAACTGTGAGGCTGCAGTAGTACGACTTTACTGCCGTCTTCACATGTCATAAAACATGAGCAGCGTTTCTCTACAGAACAACAATCTGCTGAACATCAGTTTGTGTAAAACAGTTGCAGACGTTTGGACGAGAACTCTGATCTGAGCTCAGGAAGCTGAATTCTGCTGCAGCTTCTTCGAAATGCATTAACTGCAGGAGTCGGCTTTAAAGCCCACGAGCAGCAAAAAAACGGAGAGAAATCTGGTTCTTCAGAGTGTGAATGAGAAGACAGAGGGAAGAGTTTGGACCCCAGGAGAAGGATGAGGCTGAGTAGGAGGTGGTTGTGTTGAGCTGTAATTAGAACAGTTGCCTTCCCATCATCCCCTCCTGTTCCTCCTCTCGGCCTGACTGAGGGTTCGGGTAATCCTCAAGAGTAACCCTCGCTGGCTTGGCCTTCTTACCAAGCTATTAAAAATACAACACACAATCCCCCTCACACACACACACACAACCGTGTTTCCATCTCTTTTGAGGACATAACACAGACCTACATTGATTTCCTGCAGACTCACTCAAAGCATTAACTTTGACTTACCAAACCATAACCGAAACTGACTCCTTAAACCTTAATGATTTACATTGCGGGGACTTTCTTCTTGTCCTCATAAGGAAGGCGAGTCCCCACAATGTCAGTCAAACTTGTAAAAAAAGGCTGCTATATTATTAATTTCCCTCAGGTTACGTGACCAACACGCATGTTGGTTAGTAAACGCCGATGATGTGACAGTGATTATGCTGATAGTGTTTGATGATAATTAAAACTCTGCTATGGAGATAATTAAAATCGCTGAGGAGAATTTTAACAGTGACAAAACTTCCCTGACACAATGAAAACGAGGTTAAGTGAAGACAGCTTGAAGAACTCATTGTGTGCCTGACTAATAAACAACAGCATCAAGATTAAAGAGGCTGAAGGCAAACAGTTGACAGATGGAGTAAAAATGGTTGAGATTAAACTTCTCCTCTAACACAATAATGATCCTTTTTATCAACAGTCCAAATCAGCTCCATTTGTACTGCGGTTGATAAATCCATGGCCTTTTTATTTTTATAAAACCTAGAACATTTATTTTTCATTGTAGTCCAAACCAAAATTTACACATTTTGTCCGGTGAGCTTGAGGCGTAGATGACATCATCGTCGGCGTAGAAAATG
The DNA here is from genome assembly GCA_029783725.1 of Acanthurus tractus. Classification (NCBI taxonomy): domain Eukaryota; kingdom Metazoa; phylum Chordata; class Actinopteri; order Acanthuriformes; family Acanthuridae; genus Acanthurus; species Acanthurus tractus. The sequence goes on from JAQNCA010000005.1 coordinate 21,326,636, forward strand.
GCGTCCGCTGACCTCTGTCCTCGTGTCGGGGCGGAGGTGGAGGTCTGATGGTGGCGAATCAGAGCGGATCATGGATGAGTTCAGATCTCCTCTCTGGATGACTGCATGGAGATGATGTGGTCACACTGGTTGAATCCGCTGTCATCTAAAACACACTGATTCAAAGTTTGTGGGCAGCTTTTTTCAAAGTTCAAGTTTCGACAGCACTTCAGGCTGAGCGTTGGCCGGACCACACAGGGACTCGGGCACCGCCGCTCTGAAGCCACGCCAGCGATTATTCCACTGAAAGCTTTTGGTCTCTGGCTCGTCACATAATAGCAGGTTTTGTTGGGGGGGGAATCTTGTGTGTTCTTTAGTCGTGTTATTTCAGAGTCATTTGCAGGTTTGCCAGAATGAGACCGAGAAGGATCGGCATCTAAAACTGGACATGAACCGGTTTGTTTTGAACTTAATGAATGATTCATTTCCTCTGAGATGAAGCTGCAGAAACCCACCGAGGGAGGAAAGTTAATAAAAATATTTGTGTGGGTATTTTTGTTTCTTTGTGTCAGTGGGAGTCTCAGTGAGGGAGGAACACTTTAGTGCACTGGATTTGTGCCTGTAAATCTGTTCTGCTCATCTTAGTTTAAGGGATTAGCCGACGATACAGCTGCTGTTATTCATGCTGACTCAAAGTGCGAAAGTGAGGATTTTTTGCTGCTGCGGAGTGAAATCTTGTTTATTGATAAATTCAGACCAAAGGCGTGCTCTCTGCTCGCTTCTGAAGCGATTGTCTCCTCACATGACCTCCTGTTTCTTGGTGGTAAACTCGTAGTAAAGGCCTGTAACACCAGGCTGAATGTGGCGATCTTCATGTGGGTGTTTTATAAATATTCTGCCTCCTTTAATCAGCTCTGACTGTGGCAGCTGCAACTGTGACTGTCTGACAAATCTGTTGTCTGTAGAGTCTGAACAGAGTCTTTATCACATGAAGAAAATGATCACAAACTCACAAAAGAACATTTTCAATTACATGACTCACATTAGCCCTGTATAAGATAAAGCCAGTGTGCCAGAAGTTTAAATAAAACACCAGAATCTCAAGTTACAGTCTGAAAAGTCTGACCTGATATCAGAAATGACATGTTGGAATCACATGTTATGAGTAGGACAGAATTTTCAGCGTATTATACAGAAGTTACTAAACCGTTCTGATGGGAAAATAATACAGTTGTGAGTTTTCTATGATCCAGTGGACACAGTTTTGGCATCCATGTTTCTGTATTTATGGACATGATTACTGATTACATCAGTGGGTGAGTGCAGTGGAGGCCCACACACTGAGCCCGTCCCCCCCCCTGCAGTCGCTACATAAATATTCAGCCTATATAAGGTCCTGACACTCAACAGCCTCTTGTCAATAATGTGTTTGTAGTTAGCTCAATTAATTGTTCCCTCCACGCTGACATGTCCAAGCTCCTGCGGTTGGCGGTTCAGCCCAACATTACTCTTTGCGCTTTGTTTAAAGTGTCTTCTTTAATCCGACCACTGAATCTTTTTGCCTCGAGCTCCCGGAGTCTCTCACATGCCTTCTTGCAGAATCGAGGCCTGTTGCCATGTGTCTCTCCTTCAGAAATGGCTTCCATGTGGTTACGCCGTCATACAGTCCAGATCACAGATCCAACCACAGCTCTGCAGCCATGACAGAGCGCTCCATTGATTTCTGGTTTGCTTGCTGACCAAGCCGCTTGTTACCGGATTTATACATGATGGACTCTCCAGAAAGTCTCCAGGATTTTGCCAGATCCTGAAGATGGATTCTGGTTGTGGTTTCAGCAATTTAGCGTTTGTCTTGCCTGCTTTGTTACAAAACTAAAAATTGAGTTAAAGAGGTCAGTACCAAGCAGAAACCTCCAGGACAGAAAATGAAGCCAAAAACTGCAGTTCCTTGATTGGCCAGTTGGGGCTGAAGTCATTCCCAATGGAGCCCAACATTAAAATGCTCAGCAGCAGAAGTAAACACACATGCAGCTTAGAACAAAAAAACTGCTGCGGTCTAAACAAACTCAACCTCGTTCATGTTAAATGTATTCAGAACTCATACGAGGCTTAAAGTCATGAATTATTGACAGCAGCATTAATTAGCTGCTAGCTTCATGCTAAGCGTCAGTGAGCGGGCTTCGTTCTGACCAACCAGACTCTCCTCTCTGCTAATGTTTGGTATTTCCAAGAGTTCAGCAGAGTCGAGAACTGCCAAGATGGCAACGACCGAAGCAGCCAAACTGAACTTTACAGTGTCAATAAAAACCTGCAGCTGAAGCCGTGTTTTGTACAGTCTGTGTCGAACCCTGCGAGTTTTCCATCTGTAGTGATTTTCTTAAATAAAACAGTGGGAGGCTAAAATCATTCTTCGTCGAATGTTTACTTCACCCTCTTTAAGCACTAAAAGTTGTAGGAGTGGAATAATTTTTGAGGACCTTCTGCTATGAATAACAGTAAACTGATTTTTTCACCTTCCTATATGTTTCCAAAAAATCTGAATAATGAACAGAAACTGCACATTAATTTACATCTTTGGCTGGGAGTCAGTCACACTCGCTGCTCCGCCTGAGTGCAACAACACTGTGTCTCTTTTAAAACGGCCAGAAAAACAGTTTTCCTCCGTCGACGGAGGAGAGGAGGGAAGCGAAGCAGGGTTTTTCTCTGATCCCAACGTCTAAACGAACTGGTGGTTGTTTAACAGATTCACAAACACAAACATATGCACGCTCAGTGTGAAGTTGTGTGTGAGTGTGTGTTGGGAGGGCAGTTTGGGCCCATTTGATGCCCGCTAGCCGCCTCCAATTTAGTGCCAGCGGTGAGATCCCACGCTGACACTTTGACAGGCGTAAAATGAAAAGCAGCGTATGATAAAGACTCACAAACCCTCACAAACACATTCCCTCAGAGATTTTTTTAAGATAAATACCATATGTCTTCACAAAGCATCCATCCAAGGCTTCAATTATTAAATGGCTCCAGATACTTTTGGAGATAACAGTGAGAAAAATAAAAACAGATAGCAATAACTTACACTCCTCTCTCTCTCCGTGATGCTCACATCGCTGTTTTCTCACATAGATGGAGGCGAAGTGGCTGCGACGTTCCACCGCCGTCGACAACAGGAGACGCCATCAGAAAAACAGCTGCGGTTTTCATCCTCTGATGATCGAACACGAGGAGGTTTCTGAGAACAACGAGGGCGACGAAGCAAACAGCGACTTTTAGCTCGTGTCAAAAGTGACGGTTCACAGTGTCTAATTTTTCACTTAAGAGAGAAAGCATCACTGTGAAAGCGGGCAGACTGAAGGCGGCGAGACGTCAGCAGGAGGACGGAGGAGACGGCCTGCATGCTGCCGTAAACATGAGGACGCTGTTCGATGAGAGAGAGTCCGACATTTTGTTCACGTCTTTGCATCTTTGCAGTTTTCAGAGCACTTTGAGAGTTTCGGGCTCCGCAGAACAACACGAGGAACCGATGGAGCTCAACGCTGAACCTGCCGCCATTTTACAAAAGGATGACAAGTATTATTTTTCCTTAAAAAAGCAGAATTTTTAATAAAGAACTGATTCTCTCTTT
>JAQNCA010000005.1:21443238-21456268 GCA_029783725.1 Acanthurus tractus
TTATGTGGGCGACAGAAGAAGTTAGACTGGGAATCTACCTACCTACCTGTCTGCCTGTCTGTCTGTCTATCTGTCTGTCTATGCTAGGCTAGGCTATGCTGTGTTTGAATGCATCATGGAGAACCTTTACAACAGACACTGACCGTTGGCATGTGAGGACAATGCATCCAGCTGGAGGCTGCGTCCTCCTGCGTCCTCCTGCGTCCTCCTGCATCCTCCTGCATCCTCCTGCCTCCTCCTGCATCCTCCTGCATCCTCCTGCGACCTCCTTCATCCTCCTGCAGTGCTGATCCTCTTCTTTTGGCTTGACGGTCAGATTATCTGCATCCCCCCCGAACGTCGTCCCAACTCCTCCATCAGAAGTCGTCCTCTCAGCTCCTCCTCACAGCTGCTGTCTGTTTGATGCAGGAGGACGTTCATGTGTGTGTGCGTGTGTGTGTGTGTGTGTGTGTCCGTGCTTGCAGTGTGTAACACTCCTGTACAGTCCTGAGACCCTGAAGAGCCCGGCTTGTTCCCAGGCGACACGGCGAGCCTGATGAAGTAATGTGGGAGAAAAGGGAGGATGATAATAAATGGGTTTATGCTCCGGAGACAGCCATCCTCTTAATTGCTCGGGAGCCTGTTTATGAAGAGAGGCTTGGAGGGGGCGAGGGAGAAAGAGAGAGAGCGTGTGTGAGTTAAGAAAATGTCCACTTAAATTTGTTTTAAATGCATTTTGCACCACAGATGCTGAAACACAATGTCCTCCAGATTTAGGTCAATGCAACCAGCCAATGGCATCGCAGCAGCTTCACTGAGGCAGCTAACTGCTGGGATTCCTCATGTGTTCAGTATTATCTCAAAATATTTATGCTGGAAATTATATGTTGTAAAATGTTTTCCAGGTCACAAAGTTCCTTTTTGTGATTTTATTATAAGAGACTGTGGTGAGGAAAGTTGTTTTCTTTAAATCTCTTCTGACCCAACGAATGTTCATGCATGTTTAAGGTGGAATATATCAAATATTACAAGTAAACTGTAATTTCTCATGATTACAGACGCTTACTTTGTGTCTTTGTTTAGTTCTTGAAAAGATTTACATTTCAAACAGCACAACTTCTGTCAGTCTTAAATCTATGATGCTGCTCTGCTTTCTTTGCACCAAAAACTGTAAAAAAAAAAAAATCTCCTCTTGTTTTTGCAAACAGTAAAAGATAAAAAAAACATAAGAACAAAGCAACATTTTTTATTTTTTCTTCTCTGCTTTGTTGAGTTTCCCACAAGCCTGATGGATGAAAATGATTTTGAATCGCAGTGAAAAGGGAGGAATTATGCCCTTCTGGACGTCTGTGGGGATTTTAATGTGAAACAAGAGCAGTTAAGTTTCATTGATGGAAGTTAATTGCAATAAAAAATGGCAGAGTGAAGCGACTGGGATAAGTGAATAAAAACTGACCAGAATAATGTAGTCGTGCTTGTAATAAATAGGAACTTAGATGATACTTACTTGCTGTAGTTCTTACTGTTTGGACTTAACCTTTATAATGTGTGTGTGTTTGTACTATGAGGCCTTTTCTTCTAATATGTTTTTTAAAAAGCAGTTTTCTGACATATTTGCACTGGGTTGCTGCCGGATGAAGCTTCTCTCATGACGGATAATCCTAAAAACACGCTCATCAGTCACAGATTGCTACTATTGGTTGTGTATTTCACGGTGTGATTAACTTCCTCAGACCATTATGAGTGTACAGTCATGAGATAAAGATGATGTATTTGGGGGATTTTCATGCTGGTATTGCATGAAGTTCTCTCCCATAAGTTATCAGCAGCAGACGTCACTGGCTTGTGAAACACAGGAAGGAGCTGCGGAGGCCTGAGGTTAGAATGACACTATCATAAGTGGTGATTCACGGGATTCAGTGGAGACAGATAAGAGGGATCTGAGTCTGGAATGACACCGAGAAAACATTAAAAACCGGCGGTAAAAAGGCAGCCGTTTTCATAAACAAACTCCCAGCTGATTCTGGATCGCAGCTTCCATTGAGAGGAGATGCTGATAAGGGCTTTTGTGCGACGCAGTTCGAAGGGGAAGCAACAGTTTCAGGCGACACTTGTTACCGCAGCTGTGTGGTTGTCTGATCCAAGCTCTCGATAGTGATAAGCTATTCTGCAATAAAGAAAGGCCCCGACAAAGAAATGAAGAGACTCATTGAGAATTCAGTCATCTACAAAACAGGAAGTAATTTTCCTTGATTTCAGTCTTTCATTATGAGAAAACAAAAACAACTTTGTCAGCTATCAGCGTCGATAGAGTCGGAAAGTGTCACAGTTAGTAAATCATCTTCACGCTGTCGTCAGATTCAGGGCCAAAGAGGAGACTGAGATTTACAAAATGTGACTTTGGTGGATGGAAACATTTCGGTCGCTTTGTTGACGAACTCTGTGAAAGATAACTGGACATATTATTGTGTTTCTTTTAATTTAAACCCACTTCCACATCCACTGCTTATCTCCTGGGAGCCTTTGAAAATCTAAACACTTTTTAGCTGCCTGTGCTTATATCTTTGAAACATTCAGAAGATGTAAGTACAGAATAATAAAAACATAATTATTCTTAAAACCGGATAAAATTTTGCACCAGGACGTGACGTGAATGAGCAAAACTTTCCCTTGTTTGGGGACATTTCTGCCGAAGTCAATCAGATGGATTTTTACCTTCATCAGTCTTCTGTCTTCATTGTTTTGACTGAGAGACATCTGGTGGCAGAAACTACATCTTCTCTCCAGCCATGAAACAACATAATTCAGTGTATCATTTGCTCCTTATGCTTTTTGTCTCTCAGCCTTCTACACTCATATTTTAAATGCAATTAATTTGCCACAAACAAATCAAGACACAGAAGCTTGAGATGAATTTGACTGAAACTCAGATGTTTCTGCAGAAATCTCAGTAACATCAGTAATGTGATTTCCTTCAGCCTTGATGAAACTGTGGTGGAAGTCGGATGTTGTGGCAGCTCCTTCATGACGAGTTGGGAGTGAAAACAGGTTGCATGGAGAAAATTGGCACCTCTGGCTCTACAATCAGTTCGTCTCTGTGCAGCTGTTGGATGTTGGTTCAGAATAAGCCTTCAGTCTTTGATTTGTGGCAGTGAAACCTGAAGTCGGCCTTTATCTTTGAGCTGAAGATTAACATTCGTGCTTCTCCAGGAAATTACTCGTTGTGGCATCATGTTATCTCTACTTGGACTTTAAAACGAGAAGAATATACCGACAAAGTCAACAACAACAACAACGAAATGGACCCAAAAATGCACCAAATTTTTCAATCGCATTGTTTTCTGCTCAGTGTTTAAGTCTGATTAGATCTTAATCTCCTTTATTTCAGACGTCCAGGAGAACTACGAGCTCGGACAAAACAGAAAATCAAATTATAGTAATTTCACTTTAAAAAGTGTTTTCACTGACAAAGTTTCATGTTTATAAAGGCGGAGGCTTCTGGCTCGCGTGAGCGACGCCGCCGGCTCTGAGCTCGTCAACAGAGCTTCCAATCACCATCCATCATCTGCCCATCTGTCACTGTTGATGCTCTCCCATATTGTAGCCTGTATGCAGCAGATTTTAATTTCATACTTCTGAATAGAGCCACTCTGTGGTGCTCACATTAGTATCTCACATCCTGTCTAAAACGGCCGGCCAGTGATGTATCACCAGCCAATTAGCCTTTAGAAACCAGATGGAGGCTGCGGATTTTTCTGCGGCCTAACATTAAACCTTCAACAGTGAGCAGATAATTGGTGTGATGAAAGAAAAAAGTTTAAATGAGACTCTGATTTTAAAATAGCTACATTTTTCATACTTCTGCATAATGATCGTGCACAAACTCATGAAGTTATACGAATGCTAATTATGTTCGAATTAAATAGTTTTACCACTAAAGGTTCATTAAATAATTGTAATCTTTTGATGCATGATTCTATTAACATAAATTCTCATCAGTTCATGTGTTTTTATTTTCTTATTTTATTCATTAAACAGGTGTGGAAGCATTGGAGACACATGCTGCTGTTTGGTGCATTTTCTCGATGCAATGCAAAATGAATCTGAACTCTAAAGAACTTTGGTTTGACTTTGTGTTTGCATTTTCTTAATGACTGAATCTGAATGAACTGACACGACAGCAGAGCTCGGTGTGTTTGTTTTGGGCGGTTGTGGTCGGTCGTAGCTGCTGTGTGCTGGTGTTCCTGGTTTCTCATAAAAAAACAAACTGCAGCATGTCATTTCTTTTTCCACCAAATGGATCCTCTCATCCTGATCTGGGTTACAGTGCCAGGGAACAGGCGAGGAAACCCAGATGTCCCTTTTCTCTCGCTCTGTTATTCAGCTCCACCTGGGAAAAAAAAAGGTGTTCCCTTGTCAGATTGAGTGTGTGTTTCCTTCTTGTTTGCCTCCAGTCTCCTTCCATTCATACAGGCCCTGAGGTTTGCTGATCAGATATCCAAACTGGCTCTTGTCAGTGAGGAGGATCAGTGGTTTCAGTCTGAGCTCTCTCCAGATCACTTTCGTCTAATCTCCACAGGTTTTATCCCAGATTCTTCAGGTCGCCGCTAGAATCTCTATTAATGGTTGAAATATGGATCAACTGATTATGTCGAGCTTTCTCCTCATGCTCGGCTCACAGCTCCAGCATCGCAGTCGAGCGGCTGTTCACTTCAACATTCCCTCCCGTAAAGACCCGGAGACACACGGACACTCCTCAGTGAGGGAAACTCATTCACTTTGATTCATCTGTTTGATATCTCCGCGTTGTGTGTTCGACCTGCTTCAGCGGCTGATGTAATCCTCACATAAAGGAGAAAAACTGTAGCTCTCAGTCAGTTTTCACTCCTCACACACATCATTTTTTAAACAAGTTCTCTCGCTCACAATGTAAAACTCTAACCCACGAGAATGAGAGCCGACCCTTCGGGTAATTAGACTTCTCTGGAAACTGTGTGTGCTTGTTCGGATGGGTTTGCCTGGGCGGATTGATGGGTTGGTGCTCGCTCCCCTCATTAAGGCCTGACAACCGAATCTGGCTTATTGCAGACTTTTAGGTGTTCTTTTTCCAGTTCAAACTCATCAAGGCGGCAAAGTGAGTTGGCTCAGAGCTAAAACGCAGTAAACTGTTATTAGACCGAACTGCAGAAACAGAGAAATAAAGCCACTGGGAACTAGTTTGTATGTGAAAAAGAAACCGGCTAATCAGCTTTTCCAGAGGTTTTAAACAACACACCTAAATGAGTCGCTGCGTCAGGATTTCCAAAGTCGTGTTTTTTCCCCTTTTTAACAAAAGATTTACCAGATTTCTGTAAAGTTGATGAGTCAGAGGTCTGGCTTTGTGCGGTTTCACTCTAAATATCCTGAAAGTCGATGCCTTCAGTCGACTAGATGCAACTTTTACTGGTGTTCCAAGCAAAATGTGGAGGTTTAGGAAACATTTGCTTGTTGGGCTGCACAGTTAAGATTACACACTCGAAAAAAATAGACAAAAAACCTAATAGATCCTAAGACTTTATGTAATTTGCTTGTTTGTATGTTTACTTTTCCATTAACAATTAAAAATGAATTGTGTAATCTGGTATAATATGGTGTAATATATATGTAATCTGTAATCTCACTGATATTTAGCCACATTAGCCTTGCAGCTCTGCTAGCATCATCACAGACTCTCACAATTTTCTTGTACCACAAAACCTAATTAAAAGTTTAAAGACATCAGCTGTGCCGTCTGTTCAATGACTGTTAACAAGATCTATGTTATTATCTCTATTAATGACATCTACGAGTTACAGCAGAGATGCAAAGGAAACTGCTTCTGAGGGTATTTTCGAACACTCTGACTCACTTTGATGACTCAACTCGGCCTCGGTGGACTGATTTTGATGGATTTCAATGGATAAATTGAAGTGCTTATGCTGTTACTGATGATTGAGTCCCTTGCTGCTTTTCGCAGACATTGTCCCCTGCTGAGTTGGCTTTTAGACTTGCACACACGTACACACACACACTCACAGGCACATGCACACACCTTGATATTCCACGGCGCTCAGAAAACTGCCTCCAATCTAATTTCTGCAGATGTAGTGACCCATGAAATGGTGCCAAGTCGCTCTCTATTCCTCGGCGGTATGTAAAAGCTGCAGATTGCCTCATTCAGCCTTCAATATTAACCCTTTGGCCGCCTCTTAATGCCTCAGCGTCCCTTCCACAATACCCCTGGTTGAGCCAAAAACAGGCCTCTTCCACAGCCAATAACCGAGCTGAATGTACGCAGGCTGCCGTTTGTGTGTTTACTTTGAAGTTTGGGAGAAAATTTGGCTGCCAGGTGTGTGTGTGTGTGCACCTTTCCATGGGGTTTGCAAACGTGTGAGTGTCTGTTCAAAGATAAATACTGTATTGAGAAAGAGATAATCCTCTCTGGGGGGTGTGATGTAACTCTCACTCCACCAACTGGAGGGAAAAACTTTGTTCATTGTTATCATCTCCCGACAAGAAAAAAGAGAGAAAACTCTGCAAATGCTCTTTAGTGAATCTAGAGGCTATCTCACCTGTCACTGTAGTAAGTACGCCATCCGAGATAAAGGGATTAGAGGATGGGGGAAGATACTCGAGGAGATGCAGGTGGTATAAATACGGATTTGAGCAATCACCAGATTTTGTTTTCAAGTGGTGCCAAGCCGAGTTTTTAAGGCCCATTTAATGACATGACGGCGGCGACTCGCCCTGCATCCCAAACATGATGCAGCCCTGCACATAATAAATAATTTCATCAAAAGACAGAGAAAGGAAGCTTCCAGAGTACGTTGTGTTACAGGGATCGTGATGTACTGGCACTGTGTCAATTAACTAATTAGTCATCAGTGACGTGATTATGCCACTCAGCTGAAGCTAAAGCACATTAGAACAAAAGATGGAGAGTAGAAGACTGACTGCAGCAGATTCAGACAGTCTTTAATTATTTAAAGCATTCTCTTGATTCCTTAAAAGCTGGTACCTACATTACCCACAATGCAACCTGACCACCAGCAGCTCAGTCAGAGATTTGGGTGTGAAATGCTTGCGGTGGTTATTGTTGCTCCATGCTGCTGTAGCCTCGGGCGGAGATGAAGAGCGGCCTGCAGAGGTCTGGTGGGTTCACGGATCTCAAAACTTCACACCAGCAGATTTTTTTTTATTTCATTTTTCATTTTCAAACTTGTTTCAGCTCCAAAAAACACTGACTCAAGCAACTTCCCTCAAGTGACATCACTTAGGTCAGTTTATCAGCCTCGCCACATTATTTCATAACTGGTGGGATGTTCACTGAATCCCCGAAGACCTTTGACATCTGAAAGCAAAAGTTGGAAGTCTCAAGACAAATGCACAGACTTTGTGTGCGTGTTGGTCGAAATATTCAACAAAGGACTCCTTGAACTGAATTGCGGAAGCAGACCGAGCTGTACTCTGTTTAGTGGAAACCTTTGATGTCCGTGGAGATAAGAGCTTCAAAGAGGAACGTGTCCTAAGTTTTGTTGGAAAAGGGAGAGAAATTATGCTGCAGAGTACGAACAAACTAAACACAAACTCAATCAGTGTGTCAGGCTCGAGCATGCGGCTGCAGCTTGTATGCATTTTCACATTCATGGATTTTTGATTAGCTGAAGTGCTCTCGTGGCCTCAAGCTTTAATTTTAATCATGTTTCAATTACTGCAAACTCCCTGCTTATAAAGTTCATTCCATAAAATAAGACGAATAAGATGAATTGTCAGTGGACAACCAAACTCCCACACTTAATGCATACTGTAAAAAATAAATCACAAGCCCTTACTGTAATGCGATTATTGCTGTGGGGAAAATTTTCTTGGCTTACCCTCTATGAAGAAGGTCATTGCTTCTCACCCAATTAAGTGATGGGATAATAGCAAAAAATCATGGACTTGAATTAATGGCGGGATGAATAAATGCTCGACTTTTATCACCTTATAAAGTCTGTTAGAAATGATGGAGTTTAAATGTGACTCCAGGGACCGAATGCATGCAGGAGAGTGGTAATGCACGAAACAGGGCCTGTGGACATGAGAGCAACTTGACAGGGAATGAAGTGAAGAGTGAAAAGTGGTGAGAGAAGAAGAAAAAAAAGGAAACAAATGGAGCAAGAGAAACCATATGAGGGAGGAATGGAGGGACCAGAGGCTGATGGACGCGTGAGCAGCTTCTGGAGCGTTGACTTCCTGTTTCCTGCCTGCAGTCGCAGTGATGCTGAAGCAAAACTTTACAACACAGGAGGACAGAAGCAACATATGATGGACCAGAAGAAAAGAAGTGAGCGAGGAGAGAACGTGTCCAGTAAAACTTTTAGTTTTTGGTTTTGTCACAAAATTATCAACTCATAAGTCCAAAAAAATTATTTTTTTTAACAACTGTAACAAGTGTAACAAGTAAGTAAGTTCTGTTGAAAGCAGCAGCAGCAGAAAACTGAAACTTCAGAAACAGTTGAGATCAGAAACAAAAAGTTTTAAAGCATTCAGACGTCTGGCAACGGACAGATATTTCATTTCTCCATTCTGTGCTTCTCTGAGCAGATTACTGTCCCTCATAAAGGCAACAAAAGAGACGATACACAAGACGACAAAGAAACTATTGGACAAAACAATGACATTCTATATAACAGAGCTAATGTTAGCTAGTTACGTCCAATGTAGCTTAATATTGCTGGTTAACTGTATTCACAGAGATCGTTAAGTGGAACATCAGATGTCAAACTCACAGATTAATCAACCAGATACCAGACAGTTACTTCAGTTTCAGCTCAGTTCTGTTTAAAGTTACTGCAAACTTACATTTCAAAGGTATCAAACCTCACTCAGTGGGATATTTTCCTCCATCAGGTCTCTTAGTTTTTTACTTTGACATGGAGATATAAGAGATTTTTTTAAATTTCAAAATCTTTTTCCTATTTAAGCTAAAATGAGAACCATTAAATATTTAACTGGTGATAATTATCAGTGAAATGTGTCTTCGCTGGATGTTACCAGTCTTTCTTACCTACCAACTGTAGATCTTTGAAACTCTGGGACATTTATGTATTTATTTAGATTGATTCCCGTTTATTGTGCTTTGGTATGGACTTATCGTATCGTATCGTATCGTATCGTATCGTATCGTATCGTATCGTATCGTATCATATCGTATCATAGCATACCGTATCGCATCGCATCGTATCATCACATATCATATTACTGTTTGATAATAAACAACCTTTGTGCAATAAACCAAATTCTCCTGCAAGCTAAATCCTCCCAAAATGCATATTTTATTTGCTTGCAGCTCAACAGCAGCAGCCGCAGACACTTCAATAATCACTGAGTACATCATGTGCAGCCTTTTGTTGCATGTGTCTCTTGATTAGAGAATCCAGCCTGGGGTTGAAAATCCTTTTTGCAGAAACCAGACGGCTTAATTGGTCACAGCATGAATTTTTTGGGGGAAATGTAAAAGCTGGAGATCTGCAAAGATTCACGCTAAGAACAGTAAGTAGGTGTTAATAAAGCGTGGGCTGGCATGCTTTAATTAAATTGTTGTTCTACTGGGGAATTAAAAAAAAGATCAGTTGACAGTAACCCTGTGATGAGCTGGCGACTGGTGCGGGATGTTTCCCAGCCTTCCCTCTCATGCATGCTGGGATGCCATCCAGCGCCCCTGCGACCCTGAAAATGATCCGGCAGGTAGAAAAAATAAATGTGTGAAAACATTAATCTGGACAAAATTAGAACCGTTGTTTCTCCAAAGATTCATTTCAGCTTTTTACTCGCATCAGAAGATTTGTGAGTAATTTTCACAGCTCACAAAGAGACATGGGATGTTGAATGAAGTTAAAACACAAAAATCATAAAAACTGGAACTGAGGCTTATTTTTTATTCTAACAGTCCACGAAACGTGTGTGGGGTTTCTGACATGGCATTTTCAATTGAAAGGTCATTTTGTTGACTACACATTTTTGACTAATTCACTGTAGTTATCTTGTCTCCTCTTCCCTTTTGCCCATGTGCACTTTTATTTGACCCAAGAAAAGAGTAAAAAACACTGCAATTATGACCAACCTTCTGCCTTCAAATAAAGGGTTGGCCAGGGAAGATTGTTAAGCTGCATAACAATCCTCCTCTCGTAACTTCAGACGAGAAGAATTCAATTACAGTGTTAAGAGAATCAAAAGCAGCTGTGTATCTCAGCTAATTTACTCAAGATTTGGTCTCTGGATCACTTCACATATTCATTAGACAGCAGGGATGGTAACAAACGCAGAGACACTTTTCAGATATGAACAGATAATTCGCTCCAAACAGAAAGGAGCCTCATCCAAACTTTGGCAGCAGCATCTCGCAGCACTTCTTGGCTCATCAACATAAAACTCAGACTTTTTCTTCAGTGTTAGACAAAGTCTTATGACTGTTCACTGAGGAAAAAGGAGCTCCGAGTCAAAATAAAATAAAATGAACTGAAAAAAATATAAAAAGCAACATGGTTTTCCTGTCATAAGCCAGTCAAAATGTAAACAAATAGGCTGAGGGTAAAAAACATAAGAGGTGAAGATTCCTTTTTTGGGTGCAATATGTAATAAAAGTGGCGTCTTTCATACTCTGAGTGAACAGAGGAAAGCAAAACATTACAGAAAACTGCTGACAGCTGCTGGTTGAAGCTGCTGTTATCTAGTGAAACTAGTTAAGCCGTTAACTAGCAGTCCTCAGTCAACTCTGCTGAAACTGAGAGAGATTCAAAACAGCCAAAAGAGTTTGTTAAATTCTTGTTTTTATTCATTTTTTTGTCATACAAACGACCTCTTTTCAATCTGGACCTCCTATCAATACCAACACAGAAAAATCTGCAACAAGGGCGAAGTCCTCTTCTTCTTTTGTTTTGTACATGAGAACCTTCGTTTCCAGTATTTTTCTAAACTCATACCGTTATTTATGAATGAATAATGAATAATATGAATAATTTATGAATGCTTATTTACAGATATTTCTATCAACTGCTCAAAAAACTACAACACGAGCAGATGTCAGTGTCCTCCTCACCAACCAGTCGCCTCCTCACTTTGTTTTTCCTGCTAAGCTTTATCGACACACATGGATCGAGGTCGACTGGAGCAGAATGAGCGACTGACGGCCAGAGCACAGATGAGGATTTGGCCTTGGCGAGCCGGGGGGGTGAGGGGTGGGGGGAGGCAAGCTGCCTCAAGTGCCTCTGAGGTTTATTAGCCCCCACCTCCCCCTCTCAGTTTAGAGCCCTTCTCCTCGTTAGGGCCATCTGCAGCGGAGATAATTAAAGAGAGACGCACTCGAATGCATCAGTGCTCTCTTGAATTGCTCCATTGATCTTATGTCCTGGATATTTTCTGTGGGAAAAAAAAAATCTCCCTCAACATTACATAATGTTTAATAGCTTGATGTCGGTCAGGAAGTTATTGGTATTTGTAATGTGCTGCAGCTTCGGCTCACCGTGGCGTTCTGGTAAAAGTGTGTGTTTCTGCAGGGTGTGTGTTTTGCATGTGCGCTGGTCTCACAGGAGATGGACTTCCCCTGTGAGAGGCTCCTTCAAGTGCTGACTGACATGTATTGGCAGAGGCAGACCTGACCTCAGAGTGTCCAGGATCCGGCCGTGACCACTGGAAACCGTGTTCGCTGCCTCGCCATTGATCCGCAGTCAGACTGTGACGCTCACAATCAATGACTTAGCCTTAGCCACATCAAGCTGCCATGAGGTTGCAGAGGAAGGGCAGTCGATACCTCACAAAGCTCCTCCAATGCCTAAACAAAGTTTGTTTATACCGAGGGAGTTTTCCCCTTAATCACTAGCTCTTTACGAGGTGTGCTGCCATCATTAACTGAATTAACGGTGGGAGACAGAGGAGGAGGGCTGGTGCAGCGGCGGCGGCGGCGGCGGCGTTGGAGGGAGGAAGGAGAAGCGAGGACGGGCAGAGTAAACATTACCGTCTGCCTGTGCAGATATGATCATCTTCTTATGAGGAAACATTAGAGCTGATGGTGGGAGACACAGATGGCGGCGGACATTAGAGGGAGGAGGGGATGGCGCAGAGACCTCGCGTCGCTCCGAGTGTGTGTGTGTGTGTGTGTGTGTGTGTGTGTGTGTGTGTGTGTGTGTGTGTGTGTTGGCATGTGCAAGTCATGCACGGCCTTGTTTCCGCGGTGATGAGGTGAGCACGGGGCAGATGGGATATAGGTGATGGAAATGGGCCGTATCCATGCTGTGAAACACTGAGCGGCACAGGTGGGAGATGGGGACAAGGTGTAGGAGAGGATGATGGGAAAAAAAAAAAAAAGGCTGAGGTCAACACATCGGGAGTCTCCGTGGCGACGCTGGAAGTCACAGATGCATCACAGGCTGTTTCGGCGGCGAGGCTTCGCCGTACGGGCAGAGCTTCTCCTCCTGGGAAAAGAATCTGTGGAGATTATACCCGAGTCAGCATGACTGTTTGTGCAACAAATAGATTCGACTTGTGCAGAGGAGATCTTTGTCGGTGTCACTTCGTCTCTCCGTGTTCGGATCCGAGCTCGTAACCGACAGGAAGTCACTCGTGTTCGCTCACGTGTCTATTTACAGCAGACGCTGGCTGGCTGGCAGCTGCTGCAAAAGTTTCTCCTCTGTGAAGTTGCTGAAGGAGAAAAAATGAATCAACACTGAAAGTACCCACATGCAGAATAAAGAGAGAAAGCAATGGGAGAAGTTTATTAATGGCGCCCGGAGTCTGTGGGCTGAATAATACCCGTCTCTTAAGAACGGCTGACTTAATCTTTGACTTTCATTAACTGTGTGAAGGCTAATGATTTTCTCCCACCGTTGACATTGTGATACTGTCTTTAGAAAAGAAAGAGGCATCATTAAGTTCCATGGTAATGTTCCTCATTCTTTGTGACACACACACACACACACACACACACACTCACAAATCCAGCACCACTCCAAAGGGGACCTTATTATAGATCACGAGGGCCCGCTCGGCCCGGCAT
>JAQNCA010000005.1:21494284-21509110 GCA_029783725.1 Acanthurus tractus
GATGGATGGATGGATGGTGTGAGCCAACAATGGCTTAATAGTGTGCATTTTCTCACCGCAGCCCTCCTCATGTGAATCCCACCCACCTCCATCAGCAGCGAGGGGCAAAGGTACACAAACAGAGAGGAACAGAAGCAGGTCTGAATCAGCAGAGGCAGTCAAAACAAATGAGGGGGATAAATGGAGCAGCTGTTTTCTATTTCACTAAATACCCCTTTTCATATAGGCGGTAAAAAAAAAAATAAAGCGACACAATTAGTGAAGCACTCACTTAAAAAAAAGGGAAAAAATAAGCTCTTTCTCTGCGTGTCTCACTGGGCTAATTATAAGTAATCTGTAAAGAGAGACAGAGAGAAAAACACAGAGTGGGAACCTGTAAAGGGAGGTCAGGGGAGGTCGATCCATCTGCAAGGGAAAGTAGTTGTTTTTGTGCAGGAAGAGGCTGTTCAGCGACCCGCCGAGTGACCAACCGCCGCCGAACAACGGATGAATATGACGGGAAAAAGAAAAACACCCAGAAGTAATTTAGATTTAGACAATCATTCTAACTGTCAATGGCTAATTCTGTGCTAACCCTTCAAGCCCTTTTTACTCGCTACATTAACTGAAGGTATTGTGAAGCAACCGGCTTTTAATGTGTTTAATAATGCATTAAATGACGTGATTAAGCGGCTGAATTTGATGGCGAAGCTCTTCCAGCACGGTGTCAAACACGAGGCCGCGCCTGGCAGGTAGGAAAGGTGTACGGGAAGAGGAGCAAACAATAACATGTCAGGCAGCCACGCAGCCCAACGTAAAAGCCCCACTTACCTGCTGATTAATGACTTTATCAGTTTCTGTATTCTGATGGAACAATCAGAAGTTTTCGCTCTCCGTCGTGTGAATCACTCGAGTCAGCGACTCAGCCGGGAAGCTAATTCCTGACCTTGTGATCGATGTGTGTGAAAATAATCTCCTCCTGTCTGCTTACAGTTCATAAGGGACACATGTAGAAGGAGAATTAATACAAATGATGTGAGTTATAAATGTCTGTCTTTCATTTCATTTTTAATAAAACAGGGTCCATTTCAGCGCAGGCTGTCTGTGAGTTCTACTGAAGAGAGAAAAAGTGAAAAGATGGTAAATTGTACTTGAAAAATGGTCGAGTGCGAGCGTGAGACTTGTCCGTATGTAATTTACAGGAGTAATGGAGGTGAATAAGGCGAGCCCGCGGAGCTTGGCTGTAGCCACCAAACAGCGTTCGTGTGGTACTACATCATTACAGTATATGATTACAGCGAAGGCTGAGGGGGGTGTTTTGGCGAGCGGAGCTGCCAGTGTGACCGACTGCGAGGGGAGAATTTTCTGCATGAACGAGGATCCTAAATCTCACCAGTCTGAGGTGCCATCACTTAGTAGCTGGAATATTGTTTCTGGAGCATGTGAGGGCGGCCATGTTAAACGCTCTCTCCGGCGAGCCTGGCCCGAGCCGCCGCTGCTGACTGGCCAGTCCTCGCTGGAACAGATTATGTACACAGATCTCCATCCGAGCAGGAAGCAGGCTCCACGTCAAGACCCTCAGACCGAGTGGAAGGCCGGGAGCTGGCAGTGTCTGTTTGAAAAACAAAGCCCAACCCTGTTTGACCCTCCGTCTCCCTGGTGAGCAACTTCTTACCTCATTTCTGACACCTCGCCGGGCCCGCCCTCCTCCAGACGCAGAGGATAGTGCTCGCATGGCGGATAACACCCGCACAAGGGTCATCCAAGCTTTTTAAAGTCTCCCCTCTGATAGTGAGCTGAAGTGAAATGACTTCCTCTTGTTTGTTATGTTAAAGCTTAGACAGAAAGGATGAACACGGTGTTTGGCGCTCTCTCACACACTCACACACACTCACACACACTCACACACACTCACACACACACACACAGCAGTGAAAATCCTCTCCGGCTCTGTCTGAGGGAGATTTGGGCCAAACTCTGCAGTCCAGGCTGCCTGGCAGAGGCAGCTCCTGCCCAGCTGGAATAATAAGAGCCTGGATGGCACTTCCTCCACAAACAGCAGCGGGGAGAGGTCCGTCGGTCAGTCGGGGGGGGTGCCAGCGAGCCTCACCAGGAGGCCTGCCTGCGACATGAAGCGCCACTCACAAACAAAAGGTGGAAGGAGGGACGAGGACAGAACGAGGACAGAGCGAGGACAGGCTGCTGGCACCACTTGAAACACACTCGTCGCTCCGAGTGTCCGAGGCGACAAAAGAAAGTCTCCACTTCTTGAGCCGCAAAGAGCCGCAGAGGCCGTTTTCCACTCTGAGTTCAGTCCTGCAGCACCGACGCTCATCACAGACTGAGTTATTGTGCAGATCAGCTCAGCAAGCAGGTGGATAACAGACACAACTGAAGCAAAGTTATTCTCTCTGTATTTCTTTGGATTTTAAAAGGAGAAAAAATGTGTTTCAAGAGAGAATGTTAAGTGACGATGGATTAAGAACAGTTTCTTAATGACTTGATTTAATCATCTACAGTAAAAGAGTGAACAGCTGTTCAGTGGCTGAACAGAATGAGATGATTTAAGGGTTAATCCTATGATTATTGTCATTTTCACACTATTTTTAGACAATTAATCCTTTAAATTACTGATTCATTGATTGAGGTCTCTCTCCTCCTGGTTGCAGTGGACACAGCGAATGTGAGTGTGTGTGTGTGTGTGTGTGTGTGTGTGTGTGTGTGTGTTATTGTTCAGCTCAGACTCCCCTGACAAGAAAACCTCCCCCTTAATCTCCCCCTCTTCCCCCTCTCATGTTATTATGACGAATAAAACACAAAGCGTGTGTTTGCTCAGAGTTTGACTCAGGCTTTCCGTTTGCATCTTTGCATTAATTCAAGTTGTTCCTGGCTTATTTGCATCTGCTTGGGGTTTTTTAATTGACTCTGTGTGCATGTATGTTCCCTCTAAACTTAATTTATGTTCTGTCTGAGCACACAGAGGAACTGCTTCAGAACTGTGTCGCACTCAAATCTGACTATAATTTGTCTGAAATGTCGTAACTGTCGCTGAGATTTATTGAAAGTCGCTACATACATCACCATCTTTTGATGTCTATGCTAATGAGAGGAAGACGGGATTTGGACAGGATTCATAAATGCACAGAAACGCTTGTATGTCGTTCTGCGAGAGATGAAACGAACGTGGCGTAAAAGGAATGGAAAATGACAGATAGCACGTATGCTAATTGCTTTAAGGAGCAGCTTGCGACAGCGGCGGAGACCACCCATGCTTCGCTTTAGCATACAAACCAAATTAAAACACTTCCCAGGGGTGGCTGCTCCCTCATAAAACACAACCAACAAATTTCCCAACTGTCTCCGGCTTTATCACCGACTGTAGGCGCAGACATCCTCCATCTTTGTGGTTTTCATTAACTACGCCATCAGGCCCCTGTTAACCCCTGCGGGAAACCCCCTGCGGTACTGCATGATGTCAGGCTCAGCTGGACTGACATCACCGATGGCAACCAGTCAGATGTTCGCCACCTGACGGACGGGTGAGGAGCGAGGAGGTTTTCATTCTGTCCCAGTTACGTCACAACACTCAGGGTCTGTTTTTATTTTTGAACAATGGCTTCGGGACGTCAGCCGTCAGAAAAAGGAGGATTTGCAAATGAAAGAAAAGCAACATTTCTATCTGACTGCTGTGAGTGTGAGTTGGTGTGAGTGTGTGTGAGTTGGTGTGTGTGTTTTTTCTGTGAAACACCACATATTAATTTACAGCCAATTCCAACTTTTGATAAGAAATAGAATTACAGCATTTGACACACATGACTTGAGCCTGTGATACATTAAGGCCAATCGACGATGCAAAAGAATCCTAATTGTGTGTTTCATGTGGACGAGTTTGTCTTCGGACTCCGCCTTTTTGAGAATGTAATTATTTCTAGCACGCAGGCTTAACATCACTCTGGAAAATGTGTCGTATTAAGCAGCTTTGTGATCAAGTTGCACCGCTGAGTCTTTTTAGCAGCACTGATGCCTCCACAGCATCAGCTCTTCAGATGGTATGAAGGCAAACAAACGAGTGATCAGAAACATAACGGCTGAAATTACATAAAGAAAGTAACTGAAGCTTCCTTGAAGTCAATAATCTCAACCTGATATGTCTGAAATCCTCAGAGGGTTTTTACAGGAACATTAAACAGTCCAGAGCTTGAAGTGGTGCATTTATTTGACTGATTCATAGCTTGTTGATGCTTACATTTTTATTTAGTTTCACTGCTGAACAACACATTTCCTGCTGCTTTCATGGCACAGATGAATAACTCAGTGAAAACAATGAGTTTATTTATGCAAACAGAAGTGGATCAGGTTCATTCTGACACTTTAAACATGTCAGAGGCGTCTGTTTATCAGGAAGAAGATGAAAGTTCATCCTCCATGTTTTGGTCGAGGAACACTGACCTGTTTGTCTCGATGGTCGACAGAAACGTTATTGCTGACTTTAATTACTCTGGTGGATTTAAAAGGTGACTTTGTACCCAGAATGAATCATCGCCCTCCAGGTTTGTTCAGGTTCTTCGACTCCTAAAAAAAACAATAAATTTTTTATGTTGTGGTTTAATGTTTTAAAGTGCTTGAATTTGAAATAAAGATCTTTAAACTGCTTGAATTATAACTGCATTACTGTTATAATAATCATTTTACATTTGCATACATTGATTGAGACATAAACACTCTCTGTGTCTCCTTGAATTCGGTGCACATCTGTAATAATGTCAACACAAAACACTTATTCAACATCAGATTTATTGTGATGAAGTGAAATAATCCCTTTGAGTGTGTACATTCAAATAAATATGTAAGTTAGCACGGCCGTGAAGTGCTGGAAAAGCTTCAAATGAACCTTAAAAAGCACATTTACTGAGCAGCTAACGGCTCAGAGACGGAGCTGCTTTAACAGCCTCATCCAATCCTCCCATCTCAGCCCCTCTGAACTGTTTCACAGCATATTTAGAAGACAATACATCCCATTACAGCACCATTTCATCGCATTCTGGCTGTATTCTATATCTGTGTCCTCAGGGAATCCCATTAGCAGTATTCATTTCTAATTACAGGAACTGTTAGCATCAGCAGCTGGAAGCATCCGTTCAAACCCGGTTAAGCATGTGGTGTTTGTCCAGCAAACCCTGAAGCCATCAGCTACGCAGCGTAACTCCAGACACCTGCTTTACCTACTGCTGCCCGCCACCTCTTCACCTGTGACCTTTAACCCCACCGGAGGCTTGTCGGACATCAGCTGTCCAGCTCCTGTTTCGGTTGGCTCGCCGCTCCGCAGCCGGCGTGGACGAGAGGAAGCTCCACTAACCCGCAGTCCCGCGCAGCATTCGTGCATGTTTTCGGTGCAGATGTTTGTCATAAATATTCATAAAGCCGCCTAATGGCGATCATTACTCCGGTTCGGTCTCTTTGCCTTGGCAGGCCCCCCAGTGAAGCCCGCTGCCAGAACGGCTCTTGAACTCTGCACTCCAGTGGCCGCTGTGATTGATTGAGACTGTCATCGCAGGAATCCTCCGGTCGCACAGCCGGCCAGACAAACATATGACAAGCTCAAGCACAGAGGTATCACACCGGCACACACACTCATGAATAGTCATTCAATTCACTAATGTGATCGGCCGTCAGTCTCTCAGTCCCCTCTCTGTCCGTGTGCGTGCGTGTGTGTGTGGACGGACATTCCTCTGAGGTGTTCCAACACGTCGACATGCTGCTGCAAAGAGTGGGAAACAGAGCTGTTTGCATTATGTTGAAAGCACGACATTTATATCTGACAGGATCCCACTTTTCTTCCCATAATCCTGTGTGGAAACGTTGCAGGAAACAGGCCTCACCTCGGGTCAGGATCGGACGAAAAGGTGCATATGCAGGTTTTAGAGGGAGAACGAGGGAAGAGACGGGGATTTTGAAAGCATTTGAGAGAAAGCAGGATGTTGACTGAGTGCTTTAAGGTGTTCTAAAAGTGGATGAGGGTGAGTGGAGCCCGAGGGCCTCCCCCACTCACTTTAACTGTAAGTGCTTTAATGGTGGCCAATAAAAGCGTGAGGCCTGACTGGCAGGAGGCCGGCTGCAGACCCACCTTCTCCACTTCCCTCTGCTCCTCTCTTTCATTTTCTGTGGCCTGTGGCTGCTGCCGGGGCTCTGCCGCCGTGACAGCAGCCTCCTGAAAGAGCGAAGCCGCCATAAATCCAGTGGGATTAAAGAAACCCAACGATGGGTCGCCTCCAAATTAAACCGGGGCAGAAACCACTTAATAATCCACAGGAGAGAGAAAGAGAGAGGGGGGTGTAAGAGGAGAAAATGAGGAGGAAAAAAAAGCCCTGACTTTGGCAGGCACATATTAAGAGTAAATATAAATAAGCACAACTTCATAGAGAGTCATATAATCTCTCTGATGAAAAGTGCAGATTGACATTCACAGATAAATATCAGCTGAACTCTTTTTATTTTTAAATCTCTATTTGCTTTCCGATCAGTTTACTGAGATCTGTAATTTTTTCTGCAACTCCTCCACAAGCCTCTGAGGGTTTTGGCAACTTTCATCCTAAAAGTAAAAATGTAGAGCAGCATTTTATTTCCTGACAGCACAAACCCTGATGGGGCACGGCGAGACGCGGCTCAGAGTGTGCATGATTACTCTCAGGGAACTCAATTTTCCCCTCATCTTTTTTATACCGAGCCCTTTTTTCAATGGCTTTCGCTGCACAGAGTTTCTCCTGGGACGCCGCAGTCAGGAGAAAGTGTTTTGTCTGTCGGTGGAGATGTGTGTGTGTGTGCAGACTGTATTTGTATGCAGGTGCAAACTGTGTGTGTGTGTGTGTGCATGTTTCTGTTTTCAATCTCGTATATTTGCAAAAATATAAATTACATTGTTTAAAGACATTCCTCGGCTGCGGTTTTTCTTTTTTTTTTTTTCCTGTTACTGGTGAAGTTTAAAGGAATGTGACTGGAGAAGCTGAATCTTCTCCATGAACTTTCACTTCCACTCAGCCTCGCTGCTCCCCAGGCTGACGTAGTGGGAGGTGAGCGTGGAGGAGGAGGAGGAGCAGCAGCGGTCCGGGCTCCGTATTCCTGCTCTTTTACTTCTCCTCAGCTCCTCTGGGAGGCCTTTGTTGGCACACACACCGCTGTTTGTTTAAGCTGCTCCACAATACTCCCACTCAGTGGGAGAGCACTCCTAAGGGGTGTTGGATTGCACCTTGTGGGTTTCCTTTCCTTTCCCTCTCCCTCTCTGAAGCTCGGTGAGAGGAGCAGAGCGAGGAAGGCAGGGCAGCAGGTTGGGGATAGCATACAGATTAATCAGCTCATGAGGGCCAGACTGGGCCCAGTGTTGCACATGAAAGCACTGGGAAAATGGACACTGGATCTGTGGTTCCTGGATAAGGTCTGATGACTTAATCTGTCTGTGTGAGGATAAAAAGAGTTCTGGGAGGAGGGAAGCTGCAGCCACGGCTCAGTGACAGAGTTATAGATTTAACCTGAGTCTGTGTGTGTGTGTGTGTGTGTGTGTGTGTGTGCGTGTGCATGATGCCGCACCGGGGTCGAAGTGTGTTTGGAAATGATTCGCTTGTGGGTGTTTATTGAAAAAAAAAAAAAGACAGGATTTGAAATGCAATCAAAGCGGCACAAGTTGACATTTGGAGCTGACGGGTCTCGCAGAAGAAAACAATGGACAGATTTTCTGTTTCCTCTCCTTTCAAACACCTTTTCCCTTATTTCCCTTCCCTGTGTCACCGCTAGCTCCCCCCGCAGGCCAGCAGGGAGTAAGACAACAACAGAGGCAGGTCGTCCACTGATGACAGGGTCGGCCATTCGAATGCTGACTCCTCCTGGTGACAGATCTTTAATAAGCGTATTAGTTTTCTAATGAGTGAAGGAAAAGGAAACTGTGAAAGGTTAAATTGAAAACTTATTATCCAGGAGTCCAACAGCTTTGGATAATCCTGAGACTGTTTGATCATTCGGGTTAATTCAGATAATTTATATTTAATTTCCATGAGCTTTTAGAAATGATGATTGAATGAATAAATAAAATTAATATTATATTTCAATATATCCATCAATGTTTCTCTTTTTCACATTAATAGTAACTTTGCACTGGATTCCATGAATTCTCCACAGTGTTCGTTTCTTGCATGAGGCCAAACTTCAAACACAAAGCTTTGCTGGTCACTTAAACAGAGATTATTCTGCAGATTTTGTTTGTTTGATTCGTGCAAACATTTTGACTTGTCATGGTGGAAAAAATAACTGCTGTTTACTGACTGTGAGAAGCAAATGGCAGATGTATGATGATGCTTAAAGTGCAACATGACAGGACAGACACATGAGTTTAAGTGCACATGAAGTGTCACATCAGTTTTCAGCTCCTCAAAAAAAATCTGGCACTTATTATATTTCCATTTGTGGTGAATCCAGAGGAGGGAAAACAAACACTGGAGACTCGTTTGCAAGCAACGTTGGACCGAGGGCTTTCTCCGAGCTGAAATTATTTACACATAATTGTTTCCGTGTGTTCAGGCTGCATCTGTTTATTGGAAAATAACAACACTTCAGGAGAAAAGGTCACGAAATCCAATATTCTAATTCCTTGACATCATTCCATCTGCTGAAAATTTCTCTGGATCCTCGCTCGAGTGTTGCCATTTCCACAAATCACAACGTCTTTCAGAGCAACTGGCTGCAGTCGCTGTTGATACGAATAACACAGCAAACTGGAATAAGTTAACTGTTAGTGAACCATGCTAATGCAAGTGCTAACGCTAATGCTAGTCTTAAAACTTGCTGTAACTCTATAACTCTGGGAAACAAAGGACGTTAGCATAGCACAGGTAGCCACCAAGTAGTTTTTTTCTTGTCTGTGTGAGAACTTTGTGCAGCCGCCTTATTAGAAGGCATACGGTAACGCCGTGGCAGCCGCTCTTTTTACAAGCGTTTCAACGTGCTGAAACACCTCAGAGGAAATGCATTCGCACACACACACACACACACAGCGTGCAGGAGCTATAAGATTCATGGCTGAATTGAATGACTCTTCATTGCTTAGCAACTATAACAAGGCACAGCTGCTCCATCAAATATACGGGCAATCAGAAAAATATGACTGAAAGAATTATTTTTCAAAACAAAAGTCCCTGTTTAATCTGCGCTGAGTGAAACACAAAGTTTTATTTGTCTCCAGTGAAACTGAGATGTTTACATTCAGTAAAGCTATCAGTGAAACAGTCGAATCAATCAGCTCTTTTTTCATTTCAGAATAAATAACAAATTGTGTCAAAGGGCAGCTTTTCTCTGACGAATGTCTTCTGGCGTTTTATGCTGTAAAAAAGAGCTCAAATCAAGCAGTTCTTAATTCTGGCAGTGGGCTGTTGTTCCATGGAGCTCTGGAGTCGCTGGCCTCGTGTTTGTGGTTCTTCTTGTTTCTGTCTGACACAAGTTCCTCCGTCCACGTCTTCTCTTGTCTCTGGGAAACACTGATGTTCGCATCATGTCGACAGAACTTTATTCATGTTCGACTGAATCTCACTTTGCTTCCAATGATGTTGTGTGGAGAGTTTAAATCGAACAGTTGCCTCTGGCCTCAGTGGGAGGACAATGTGCATGAGAGGGTGTTGAAGCAAGAACATGTATAACAACACAGATATAACAATAATAATAATCTATAATTTCCTTACTGTCATTATTCTGATGGACCCACTCACAGTTCCAGTTCCAGTTACTGACGATGACTGGTCGACCTCGTGCGTTCAGTCCTCAGAGACGTCGTCCTGGTCTCTGGTACCTTTCCGGGGGAATTTGTCCACGATCCATCACAACAGAGTCAGGCACACGACACAAGGACTCAGGAATTTAATAAATGCTTTTGCCAATCTCCATAATGAGGCCGTGGCTGCCGGCGCTGTGGTATTTTCATTTGACGTCAGTCGGCTCGATATCGGGGCAGAGGCAGAGTTAAGACCGCTCGAAGGCGGCGTTCGCACTTTGGAGCCATTAGCCGCGAGACTTCTCTTTAAAAGGCCCCTTTTGCATCTGGTTTCCGTTTAAATGTCATAAACGTGAAGTGTATATATGCCAAGGTCATGACAGACAGATGGTGCCGTAATGATTTTCAGAACACGGGCGAGGCAGCCGAAACAGGAAGTGCGCCGGCCTGCTCGCGGCTCTGCCCTCGCCGAAGCTAACAGGCCTCCTCCTCCTCCTCCTCCTCCTCCTCCTCCTCCTGGAAGCCGAAATGCTCATTTTAACCTTCAAAGGACAAATTGTCAGTTTTTTCCTGGCTGGTTCGGGGGAGGGGCCGGGTAAATTATGCCTAAATTGCAGCATATTCCGCCAATATTATTTACATGGCTGTCACTTTGACTTGCGCTGGGGCCACTCACAGCCCTTTTTATTTCCACTTCTGCTGACAGCTCCGGGCTCATCCCTGAACTGTCATAATTTGCTGTTCTGCTTCTCCGATGCTGCGTCTCCGGAGCCGAGGCACGCTCCGGCATGCTCACGCAGACACTTAATTTCTCTCAACTGCTGTTTTTCTATCACTTCTTCACAGTCCTTCCTTCTACCACACTTTTATTCCCCCCTCTCCTGCTCCTGCTCCGAGTTTGTCTTTGTTGCCTCTGCGTGGGAGTTGACCTGAAGTGAAGGCAGCAGCCTGAGAGGCAGCGAGTTCAAACGCGCACGAAAAAAGACACCAGATATAACAAGATATGACTATACAAACATGCCACCATCAAGCCTTTCCACCCAAACCTATATAAGAAGATCACAGATCAAACAGCGAACTTCGACTTAGCATCCCATCAGCTCAAATCTTTATCGCTCTGACAGTGACTTTCATTCTCCAGCGAAGGGAGGAGCTGCCAAGATCACAAACTGCCCTAGAAACTGCCGCTGCTCGCAGGCCCGAAACGCACTCGCCACAGTGCGCCGACGTATACTTGTGATATCTTTTTATAGCCGCTTTTCATCGGTCCCTCCTTCAACCGACTACCCAGAGAACTTTACCTGAGAAGAAGAAGAAGTATACGTTCACGCCTTACCTCCCATGAGCCACTTGGATTCACAGGGTCGCCTTTGTGTTCGCCTGCTCGGCTCAGGCAGACGGGGGGGGGGGAAACAAACCTGCCAGAAATAAAAAAAAACAACAAAAGAAGGAAGAAATGGAGAAGTGACAAGTGAAGGACGGAGACGAGCACGGCGCTCACGGCGGCTCAGCGGGACCGCCGGGGTCTGATTCAGACGCAGCGTCTTCGCCGGCACCGTCGCCTATGGAAATCAAAACATTTGGCATGGTTGTGGAGATGAAGTGAACACCCAGGGGTGAAGCCTGCTGTGTTCATCTCCTGCTCTCTCCACCCTCCAGGCGAACGCCGCGCTACAAAGTCTCTGCCGCCCCCCCCCTCGCCGTGCACTGTGTCGTCAACGTCCCGGGAGCTGACTGACATTGACTGACAGCTGCTGCTCTTTTGCTTCTGGTGCGCTTTGATTTTTATTTTCCTCTCCGTTGGTTGAGTGTGGGGGTTTATTCCCTTTTTCACATTGTGCTCCAGTGATGTTTCCTGCCTTAACATCCAGTGTTGTGGCTGTAGCTGCAGGCGAACCCTGCACAGGAAGCATGAGCTGCTGCTGGTTTCATGAAGCTGTTTGTTTGTCACGTCTTTGCAATCCGGGCTGGAATTTGAGAGAATGTCAAGAGCAAAGTTGGCATTTGTGTAAATGAAAGCTGTCCTCATCTCAGTAAAAATGTGTAATTTATCTCGTTGTTTTCTTCTCTTTTCATTGTGAGCAAAAGATTCTTGATCTTCTTGGTTTCTTGAACTTGTTGTTTGACTCACTGAAGCCCTCAAACTCCTTAATGGAGACACTAAATTAGAGAACTTCCTGTCAGAACTGGAAAACCATTTTTTCACAGTGATCCTGCAAACCCAGCGAGTCCTGATCCAGCAGGCCCGGCAGAAAACACGGAGGCTGCATTATTAACACGCTCACCATGCAAGGCTCAGCAAGAAACAGTATAGTGCATTTTACAACAGTTAATGAATTCATCAGTAACTTAAAGATTCTTCACTGATTTGAAGTCTGCATTTAATTAAACTAACTGACTGAATACATTAACACATGAATGAATGAAGTTCTGGAGGTTCTTTGTGGGTCTCAGATTTTGGACCCAATTGAAAATATCTCTTTGATATTAAGCTTTAAATGCATTAATTCAATAAATAAACTGAAAAAAAGGTGATACAAAGGTGACCTGAGGACAGTCAGAGCATAAAATGGAGGAGAACTGATCCAGAATCTGTTCTTTCTAAACAAATAAAGCAGAGATGGAGAGAACATCACCTCTGGGGGAGTGAGGAGCAGGTTTCAGACCTGCAGGGTTTGTAGTTTTATAGGGATTAATAATCACTAAATGATCAAAGCTGGTACTGAAGTTACTGAGCTATTTGACAAAAACATTTTAATATCAGACTACTACTATTTTATTACCACTGCAGTGTGAAACTGTTGAAGGTTTTACTGCCATCAATGGAAGGAGAGTCACATAAACCTCAGTCACAGCTGAACATCTACTTTTAGTTTGTGTGTTTTGGTGCAACTGAGTTTGGTCACAAAACAGTGATTTCTCAGACAAAATGCTTTTCAAAATTAACAAGTAATATTAGTCCTTATTTATCAGACGTGTTGGTTATTGAATGCAGGTTATTTTGGGGACATTTTTGCACCAAAACCCAAAGCAACAGTCAAACAGAGGAATAACACA
Source organism: Acanthurus tractus (assembly GCA_029783725.1). Lineage (NCBI taxonomy): Eukaryota > Metazoa > Chordata > Actinopteri > Acanthuriformes > Acanthuridae > Acanthurus > Acanthurus tractus. The sequence continues at coordinate 21,507,069 of JAQNCA010000005.1, forward strand.
GGACATCTGCTCCCATAGGGGAACCACTTCCACAAGAGCCGCTACAAGGACTTCTTACGCCGGCACACACGAGTCACTTCTCCTTGGACTGATTTCCTGAAAGCGTGAGAGCTCATGCCGCCACAGAACAGGCAGCTGTGACACTTGTAAGAGAGCCACTCTCAAATCAACGGGGAAATTAAGAAAAGCTTCGAGAAAAACCTGGAGAATTCACTTTTTTTGTCTCGGCCGGCTTCGCCCACCGCAGCGCCTGCCCCTCTGTCATGGTGTGCAGACACATTTTGAGCGAGAGCGCCGGCGTTTCGGCTTAAATCCATAACCTAGTCGAAGGATAAAAGTTAATAACCTTAGCATCTCATTTTCTGGGGGACCCGTCTTTGGCCCGTCTCCTTTGAAAAGCACCTCACAGCTCAATGGAACAGAACAGACGAGAAGAGCCAGTCTGCCATGGAATGTATAATGACATCTTCTGTTATAGCCCAGAATGGTTATAGGCCATAAAATTGCAAGAGCTCATCTAGGAGATCCATGGTCAAAGAGGAGATGAGTGTGTGTGGTCAGGAGTAGGACAGCTGCCTGTTTTCCTGTCTGCCTGTCTCTGCTGTCTGATTTGCATGAGAGCGACGTGCACCCAGAGACTGCTGTTAAATGCATTTGCAACCCTGATGGAGGAGAGTTCTCTCTGAAAAATGCGTTTTCCTTTGGTGCACAACATTTCTGCAGTTCAAAAGCAGAAGTGATACGCTTCGCTTTAACTTCTGGGACTCGCTTTTAAACCTTTCACATCTGCTGCAGCTCTGTTTATGACCCACTTGTATTTACAGTACAGTTTGAATCCAAATGTTAACATTCCCCGCTCTTACTGCTAACGCGGTCCGGTCCGCCATGTATTCTCTCAGACTATCAAGGGCTGTAAATCAGGGATGGAGAGGCACTCAAAGGAGGCTGAAATTAAATCAGCGTTTCCTCCCATCAGCATGAAAACGAAACTCAACACCAGGAAGCCGAGATGCAAACTCATGCGAAATGTGGGAGCGAGGCTCGCACATCCAGAGCCGTTAGCTGCGGCTACCTTAACCCTCACTGCTCTGCTGGGCCAGAGCCAACGCTTTTAGTCATAGACCCAAATTTTCACCTCACTCCCTGCTTCTCTGTTCTGAGATATAGCCTTGGCTGAGCTCCACAGCTTAAATGGCTGATTTGCTGTGGGTTAACTGGAGAACGGGAGGGTGAAGTCATATATATTGTGTGTGAGGAGGGTGAGCTGAGTGGTAGATCAATTTAGGAGAATAAAGAAAGAGCCAGATGGCCACTGGATCTCAGTCCAAGGCAGATGGGGTAACATAACAGTGGGTGACAGTTCAGGTATTTACTGCCCATAAAGTCGGATTATGAATTGTTTGACTGAATATTAGCTCTCTGCGATAAAAAAAAAAAAACTCCACAGTCGTCGGAAACTGTGTCATTTGTGCATCGATGCACTTTTCTTAACATGTCCGAGGTCTGGAGATGTGGCGATAGTAAACAAAAGTGCACACAAACATCTTATCTGTTGGAATAAAATCTGATGTAGGAACATCAGTCCAGACCGATTACGTTAATCACACATCATCTCTGCAGCGAGAGCGAAATCTCAGGACCTTCAGCGACGTTCAATTAAACCCGAGCAGCTCGAAAACCAAAGCAATCAAAAGTGTCGGATCAATAGGGACGCAGACCTGCTCCGGCTGGTGGGCTATCAGGCCTGTGGATCACTGTGTGTGTGTGTGGAGGGATGCAGAAAGTGTGTGTGTGTGTGTGGAGGGATGCAGAAAGTGTGTGTGTGTGTGTGTGTGGAGGGATGCAGAAAGTGTGTGTGTGTGTGTGGAGGGATGCAGAAAGTGTGTGTGTGTGTGTGGAGGGGCTGCAGGCTTGTGCCCGTCTCATGGCACGAGCCAGGGATGCCGAGTCTCACCACCCATTTTTAGAAAGAGAAGAGACAGGCTGATAAAGAGCCGCAGCTCCAGGGATGAAGGACAGGCCGCCCTCAGCTACACACACAC
>JAQNCA010000005.1:21601092-21613730 GCA_029783725.1 Acanthurus tractus
CCTGCGCGCCTCATCCATCATACCTTTCGTTAGTCGGTTCTTGCTTTTCTTCCTCTCTCTCTCTCTCTCTCTCTCTCAGACTAGCTTGCATTGTAGTTCTGCATACTGGCTGGATTAAAGCCAAATTAACACACACACACACACACACGAAAGTAGAGAAATAGATTTAAATCTCTGTTTATCCCTCATTCCTTCATCCCTCCTCCCATTTTTCTAATTTCTCCGTGTGGCTCTTTGAAATGGGTCCTGGGGTTGCAATTAGCAGTCTGATTAAAGAAGGAAATTGCTTTATCACTTTATCAAGTGGCGTTTATAAATGGCTCACGGACGCGTCGATACGAGGGACAAAGTGCCTGCCGGTGGCTTAAACACCACAAACACAACCGCAGTCCTGCAATAACACAAGCGGTGTTCAGGGTCACGCAGTCATTATTCTGGGGTAGTGTTGCATTGATCTGCTGAGGCTGGTGAATGGAGGCAGAGGCGTGCAGGCTCAGAGCGTCTGCACATGCATGACCGTGTTTCCACTGTTGGCACGCACAGCCGCCTTATCTTCACGCTCCTGCTTCTGCTGCGCGCATGCTTTCCGTTCGCTCGCGGTTAATGCACTTTATTTGTCATTGCATTCTCATGTGTGGCAGAAGTGTATCTTTAACACATGGCCTTCTGGCAGTGTACCGCAGTGTATCCCAGAGGCGAGGAGCGGATAAATAAAGCATGGAGGGAACTGAGCGTTTTATCATTTCCCTCAGCCCTCCGTCCTCCTTTGGCTCCTCACTGAAAGGCTAAGTGCACTCACTCATGGTCGATTTTCAGATCAATAAACTGGATATCTCCGAGATGACACACTGACTTGCAGATCCCCCATGCATGCAGAACTCCAGCAGTAATGCATTTCATATTCTGCATACACACACACACACACACACAGAGGAACAGGGGCGACTCTGCACAGGAGGACGAACACATGCACATCCAAGCGTACTTAAAGGCTTATGCTCACATTGTGTCTGTTTCCTGTTTGTAAATGGATATCTCGGCCCGTCATGGGAGACGGGGGAGTGAGGGGGGGGTCAGACAGGGGGAGAGACTGCAGACTGACTTATGTGTTGTTTATGTTGTGAAAGATGTCAGTTACCGGGGTCGTGGCTCACACGAGGCGGGGGGAGATGCTATAGATGCTATAGATGCTATAGATGCTATAGATGCTGTAGATGCTATAGATGCTATAGATGCTGTATATGCTATATATGCTATATATGCTGTAGATGCTGTAGATGCTATATATGCTGTAGATGCTATATATGCTGTAGATGCTATATATGCTATAGATGCTATATATGCTATAGATGCTGTAGATGCTATAGATGCTATATATGCTGTAGATGCTGTAGATGCTATATATGCTGTAGATGCTGTAGATGCTATATATGCTGTAGATGCTATAGATGCTGTAGATGCTATGGATGCTATAGATGCTATAGATGCTGTAGATGCTATAGATGCTATATATGCTGTAGATGCTATAGATGCTATATATGCTGTAGATGCTATAGATGCTGTAGATGCTATAGATGCTGTAGACGCTGTAGATGCTATATATGCTATAGATGCTATATATGCTGAAGATGCTATGGATGCTATAGATGTTGTAGATGCTATAGACGCTGTAGATGCTATAGACGCTGTAGATGCTACGGATGAAACAAAGTGTCACTTGTGAAAGTTGAACCTCGATGCCACGAGGTTCAGGTCACGTTCATGCGAACGTTTCTGTGTACAAATGTTCTTTATTAAATGAACCTCTGGCATCAACCACAGCGGCTAATAAGGGAAGAAAAAAAGAAAAGAAAAGCAACATGGACATAAAAAGAAGAGAGGTGGAAAAGATCGAGAAGAAAAAAGATGTTTCTATTTGTAGACACTGCTGCAGCTCAGTTTATATGAAGATAAAACCTCTGAGTTTGTCTTTTCTTTATGATGAGAGAGAAGACTGGCAGCCAATTATGTGACAGCGTCCAGTGGACATGCATCTCATTTGCTGAACAAACGTCTCTGTTCTTAACGACAAACTTGAAGGCAGCAGTTCCTGTGATTAATTTTTAATTGCAGACAGTAAAACACATCTCAGTTGGGTTCAGATAAGAAAAAATCATCAGATATATGAGTTTACTATCCCTGACGTATCTGCACGTTTGCTTCTTTGTATGATGAAGCAATTATTGTTGTCTTTCACAGACAGTAGAAACTGATGAGGAAACTCTAGAGAGTCTGGTCATTGAAAAATGAATGCAGTGCACGATCAGTAAGCTAAAGTCAAAAACCAAACTTTAGACACTTTAGACACTTTAACATTTAAGCTTCAAGTGTGTTTTAGTGTCGCATCTTACAAATTAATTTTGAATTCATTAATTAACTGCAAACTCGTCACCACTGCAGAGATTTCAGAGTTCTTCGGCTCCTCAGCAGCTTCCTGATGCAAACGCTGGAGATGTGATGGTTCATCTTTTTAATCAACAAAATTCAAAATTCTATTAGAAATGTTCTTTTTTTTTAAATAATTTTGGTTATCAGATATTTTGGTTAAAAGTTGCTTCCATTTTCTCAGAGTGGGCTCTCTCCAAATCAATCAATCAATCAATCAATCACCATTATCTCAACAAACCAATTTTTTTTTTTGCACTGTCGAACAAAGAATAAATTCTCTTTGTCAAATTTATTTTTGCAAACTATTGTTTCATCCATGACAACATCGCCATCGTTATGTTCCTCAACGTTCACACTTCTTCCTCCTCCAGCATCTCCAGCCTGGCATGAGCTCTCACATCTCACCGCCACATTTCCCACGATGCTCTGAGCTTTCCAGCACGGGAACATAAACCACAATATGGTGCCGCATCAAGTGTGTGTATGCAAAATAAAAGTGTTCCAGCTGGTTCTCGAGCCTGGATTCACTTTGTAATCCTCACTCTTTACCTTCAGGCTGACTTCCATTATGTTTTCACACGTTAGCACGTTCATCCCTGCTTTTCTGCCTCTCCATTTTTCGCTCTCTAGTTGAGTGGGAGGGGAAGGGAGAGGAGCCCGGGGCGGGCCACCTGTGCTGTTGTGTTGTTGGTTGAGTAAATCAGTAATCAGAGGAATTAAATTCTGTGGGTGTGTGTGTGTGTGTGTAAATGTATGTGAGTGTGTGAGAGGGAGTGAGAGACAGCGAAGAGGGAAAACGTCGTGTGAAAGAAAGACAAGAATATATTTGTATGTAAGGATGTATCAGCACAGGAGAGTATGCATGCATGTGCATCACACACAGCGTTTCTCACAGGTTACTCGTGTTACTCTGCTCCTAAATTTACAGCAGTTTAAAATAACTTTGCGGCAAAGTGGAAACGTTCACAGCAAATTTACATTTTCTGTTCTCGCCACGATTCATTTGTGTGAATTCCTGCAACATCCTTCACATGAGCCTTCAGACTCTGAGCTCTTTAAACGAGTATTTCATATTGTGTTTTTTTTTAGTAGGCTGAAATGAAATATCAGTGTGATAAAACCATCAGTTCGACCTCCCGCTGAGGCGTCACATGCATTTGTTTTACACACATCAACGCGCTGAAAGACAGTTAAACTGCTGCTTTAAATGAGGCAATTTATTTGCTTCAGTCCACCACAGCATCAGCACACAGGAGAGCTGACAATGTTCAACACGGAGCTCTGAAAGTTACATGTGCAGTGATTTGCAATGTATTTTGCTGCAGCAGTGTTAGCATGGCATACTTCCCATCATGCATTGTGTTCGGGTTATAATTCTCAAGAAATCTGGTGACACCAGTTTGAAGAACGTCTCTCACTGACGTGTTGCTCATGAAACCGCCGTCATGACGTTTTAAAGCGAGCTGACACCTCGTCACTAACACTCGTATCACAAACCTTCACCTTCTGTATAATATGAACCACATCAGCTCTCAGAAACCTTCAGAGGACCGACTCCACCACCGGGGGGGCGGTGCTGCCACCCCCCCTCGCTCTGCCGATCATAAATAAATAAGTGGAAATGTGAAGCAGACTTCTGTCTGGGGAGGAATCTTATAGACACCTACTCAAGTGGAGTGCTGGAGTCGGGGGGGTTTGTTTGGCGAACAGCGCCGGCCTCCATCTCCCCTTCAGATAAAAGAGGAGAGGGTGCACGGAGGTGCTAAAGTGTTTTAAGGTGGAATGAGAAACAGGTGTGACAGCAGCGCCTGACTGTGTGTGTGTGTGTGTGTGTGTGTGTGTGTGCGTGTGTGTGTGTATTTTGCCCTCTCAGGCTGAAGGACTGAAACATCAAACATCAGCATGCAAACTTGTTTATGATGACCTGTCTGGCATATTTTATGTACAATGCAAACCGTGTTCACCATCTTAGTTCAACACATCAGCATTGTGACATTTAACCATTTAGCGCTCAGACAGAGCACAGAGGGATGATGGGAATGTTCTGCTTGTGTTTGGTCATGAACTAAACTAATGTGCAAATAACCGTAAGCAGACATTCTTGCTCAACGGTGACTGGAGACGTGAACGTCTTCACCAACTTTCATCGCATTCTTTCAAAATCAAAAAAGCCAACTTCATGGTGACACAAGTGGAAATTTCTGGGGATTATAATCTATAAAACATTCTAAAGATTCATCTTCTGGGAGCAAATGAAAATTTTGCAAATGTTGAGACTTCGTCGTCTTCACGTATGAGAATGAAACAAGATTCTTTGATTCACTTTAGAGAAATATAAGTTAAGCTCAGTCTTAGTTTGTGTGTAAACTACACAGCAGTGAGCTCATGTTGAGTTTCTTTCTCTCTTTAAAGTTTGTTTGAAACAGTTGTAATAAAAAAATCTATATACACTTTTTAATCTTCACTTGATCCGTCTCTGTAACTCAGAGATGATCTTATATTCCCTCACAACTTCTCCTTTGTGGAAACACACCCTTTGTCTTTGTTCTCACGTCGTTTTAATCTCGTAGAGCACTAAAAATATGAACAAGAAACACACTCTGTTCTGAAAAAATCCTAAATAAACAGAAAAGAAAGTGATTCATTCCCCCTTGAAGCTGTTCTCTGTTGTGTGATGCTGCTGATGAACGTCCAGGTGAGGCTCACGTGCAGGACGCCGTCTTCCTGAAGGACGGAAACGCCGAAGTCGTGTCCAGACTTTGGAGAAGTCATCGTTAAAAGACGGTTTTGCACCCACAGGTGTGTTTGCAGGACTCTTCAAACAGAAGTGCACCGGCTCTCTCTGTAATCACATGGTTATCCAACTCTGAAGGCCGTCGAAGAGTTTGATTAGGTTTCTCTTTGATGGTTCGGCCGAGCTGAGGCCTCACGGGAGCTGCTCCTGCAGGCAGACACCCAGGGGTGAGCAGACTTAATGGAAGCTGTCTGTTTTAATGAACATTCGCTCTGTCACACACCTTGAATGAACAGGACCTCCATTCAGGGTTTTTCAGAGCAGCACCCAGCGAACGCAGGCGGCTCGGGCTCAAAGCTCCTCCATCACATGCCGGCGAACGCCTCGTTCTTCTACATTTACTCACTAAAGTATTAAAACAAAACAAAGGCTGTTTTCTCTTCTTCTTCTCAAACGTGCATTTCACACAGAGACCAATGTGGCACCTACAGAGAGTGTGTCCTCTGTCGATGCTGCTCGCCAAAATAAAAGCCTGAAAATCTCGGTGTTTTTTCACCAAACAGCCCGACTGCGTCTCAGTATGGGAGATTTTTTTGCGGATAAGGACGGATTCATAAGGTCAAGAGTGCCAGAAAACAAGCAAGTACACGAACCTGGAGTTGATATTTATGAAAGAGCCGTTTCTCCTGTCAGGCAGAGCCGAGGAGCCGGCGTGAAGGAGACGTCCTGCGAGTGCAAAGAGCCACTGAACATTAACATCTACAGTTTCCATGGCTACACGAGGCAACACCATCTGCTGATGAAGACTCGGAGATACAGTCGCACAGTCAGCCGGGTTATTCATCATTAAGGGAAAAGTTGCTTTTCAGGTCTGAACGGTTACAGGATTCTTTACATTTGACCTGTTTGCTTTGAATCAAACTGCAGAAAGACTCAGAATCTGTTCATTGGTTATGAAAAGACGATCAATCACAAAGTGTAATGATATGAGATGTGGATTCAAGTAGGACTGACTGACTTTGGTCACCTAGGGTTGATGGAAACATGGGCGTGTTCGTCCGGTCTGGTTTGTATTTTGGGAGCTGGCTGGTGACGCAGCGGGCGGAGACGAGGCCATGCATGTGCCGGCGAAACGTCCGGACCGATCTGTCTCCGATGCTGCACTGACCAGATTGTGCGTCCGTCTGCCAAAGGAGATGTGCCGCCTCAGATTACAGACAGGTGTCGGTCAGAGAGACAGATGGCCCAACAGACTGATGATGGAAACATTTCGATAGTGGCCGCAGTCTTTGCTGATGCCGGCCGAGCCGGAGCGTCCTGCTGAAGGTCACAGCCAGCAGCCAGCAGCTCAGACCTGACACCAAACATTAGCATCAGTTTTGAAAAGATATTGTTTCGGGGTTTGATTTGCTTAATTGATCTTTGCAGCTGTAAACCAATTAATTCCTGCTGCTGAGTTTCATTCACACACACACTTTTGTTCCTCTGGGCATCACCAGGTAAACCCGCAGGAAGCAGCAGCAGATAATAGCTGTATTCTGTAATTACTGAAGATGATGCACACTTTATTTAAACGCAGGACGCCTGGGTTCCCTGTCGGTGAGGTGTTAGCAGCAGCCTGCTGTGCTGCACATATTGCTCTGTTTAACATGCAACAGCAAACACCAGAAGCCACCCAGGCTAAAGAAAATATCGCTCTCCACTGTATGGAAATGAGGATAAATACGTCAACCCGACTGTGTGTGTAGCACCAACAATCACTGCGAATGGGGGCAAAAAAGGGCCTTTGTCAGGCCTCTGTGGTCAAAAACAAAGGCGGCTTTGTTTCTGCACAACTGTGATGTTTCATTAGATTACGTCTGATCAATGCAGCTGATGTGAAAACAGAGATGTTAATCATATTTGGCGGCCGTGCTTTCAAAGAGGAGCGGTGTGGGGTTTTAGCACACTTATGAAAATAAGCACTTAACACGCTTGCCCTTTGAAATGGTGCATACAGTATATTACATTGATCCTGCAATCATACGAGGCTGGCCTTTCCCTTCAGTGGCCAGGATCCGGAGGATGTTGCCGTGGCCTGTGGCTGTCGGGTTAACTGTTTAATGGCATCTTATTCACTTACAGGCGAGGAGCGGCTCAGCTGTGCAGGCTAATGCAGAATACATAAAATATATAGGATACTTGACAAGAAAAACTGAGCTGAACTGGAGCTACAATGCCCGGCGGTCCGTCTGAGCAAGAGTGTAAATACACGACCGTTCAAAGGGTCAAAATGAAATCAAAAGCTGAATTTCATACACAGACGTCAACATGGCTGCCAGAAGTTGTAGGAAAAGACCAGGATGAGTGAATGAAAGGGCTCAGATGACTGTGACAGGAGTGAGTAAACAAACGGGTTTTAAGGAAAAATATGATTTAAGTCTGAACCCAGAAGAAGAAACGGAAAAAAAACTGAGTAAAAAGAAAAATAAAATACAAAAAAACTCAAAATTGAATTTCAAACCAGAATATTTTGCTCCCCGACCAAAATCTCTTGTATCTATGCAGCATTTAGAGAAAAAGATTCGAACATCACCTGAACTCAGCGCTTCATTCATTCATTCATTCATTCATTCATTCATTCATTCATTCATTCTGACTGGACATGAGTCAGTTTTACTCCTCAGCCAGTAAAACGTAACGTTCTGGGCTCAAATTATTTTGGATTTTGACATTTGTTAAACACAAACAGATTTGATTGGGAATTATATGGATTCAGCTTCAAAATAAATGTATTGATCAAAAACCTGAGTAAACATAATCAATATCACAAAGGTCAACCGATCATGTAACCATTAACGTTATGACACATTTCTGACAGTAAAATGTGTTTATACATCGATTCATTCACGTTCTTGATTCTTCTTTTGTTTTTTTCATCACTTCCTGTCTCTGATTTTTAAACTTTTTAAAAAATAAAACACCAAAAAGGTTCTTTTGTATCTGAATGTAGATTCACTGGCCCGACTGTTCAACGGTCCAAACTGTTGTGAGGAGAACAAAATGGCTTGTAAAGAGCTCAAAAGACCGAGATAATGTCTCTTTATTCCGTCTCTGGTTTGGACTGAATCTTGTTCTTTGACTCGTGAGCAGCGGAACAATGACGCTGATCAAACTCCGGTCAAAAACGACTGGAATGAAAAAAAAAAAACACAACCTCGACAAAAACAAATCGAAGCCAAAAATTATGAAAACGAAACCGCCTTTTCTTCAGAGGTGCAGAGGAATAATTCCCGGTTAACTGGCAGGCTGGTGTCTGTTGCTCAGGTGTTGGCTGGCTGAGAGCAGTAATTCAGGGCTCAAGTAGTCTTAGCCCCTGCACATGTGACTCAAGCGGGGGGACTTAAGTTGAGAGACCCTCCCAGCATGGAGGCCTGACAGTGAGGATTACCGCCCTCTCATCCCCTGCTGAGAGGCGCCAGATATGGATTCAATCAGTTCAGTGTCTGCCTGTCTCCGGGGAGAGGGATAAGTAGGTAGACAATGGATTTAACACACATATACACACAGACATACACATCTAATTGAATCCCATTTGTCTCATCCCCAGACATCTATGAGAAGTAATGACAGCTAGAAATCTGCGGTAAATTGGTCGGATGGTAGCCGCTCATTTACACCCTCGTCTTCATCATTAGAGATGGAGGGAGTGCGGATAATTGCTCATATCTAATGGCGCGCTAATTATTGGTGTAAAATCACCATCAGTTCTGACAAATTCTAAAGATATCTGCAGGCAGGTGGACCAGCTGCAGGCGGATGAGTTCTGCTTTTCTCTCTTCTGCTGCCTTTTTGTTGAAGCGAAGCAGATTATAGAAACTAATGATGATTGTCCCGTCGTGCTGTTGTTCATCGTGCAGTAAAACGCCGACGACAAAGCTTCTGATTTCTGTCTCCAAACTTTGCTCGGTCCTTCTGTCCTCCGGCCTGAATGCATGATGACGCTGAATGAAAGAGAATCAGTCACTTCTCTCTCTCTCTCTCTGCCGGCTGAAGCTGCATTTCAAACTCAGACTGGAAGTCCTGCTTGTTTAACTGGCTTTCCATCGCTAATCAGGATCATTCAGACCTGAGCAACAAGGTGAACAAGCTGGTCAATAACCATCAGGAATTAACGAGCACCTTCGCCGAAAAAGAAGAAAGTGTGTTTTTCTGGCCCTTTTACCTTCAGTCAGAATAAGACACTTGTTTCTTTTGCTAAAACAAAGAGACACACACGAGCAATATTTGTCTTCAGGCTCCGGAGCTAAATGCTGAAAAATTATTGTTTGACATTAATTAATGAGGCAGAAAAGCACAAGTTAAGTCTCTTTTCATTCGACGCTGCCTCTTGGTTTTATGCCCACTTCAAATTAAACACTTTGTTTAGGCAGCGGAGTCGTAAGCAGCGGACACATGGCAGCGTCGGCTCGGTCAGGCGGAACAAAATGCAGCGAGCATATGCAGCCAGAATCATAATTCTAGTTTAGCGTCAGCTCCTTGGACGCATGTGTCCAGATGGGGAGAGCTGGGTGCTCATTTAATGGTCAGTTTAGCTAATGCAATAATGGCTTCGGAGAGGGGACGTGTAATGACCACCTCGCTGGGCTCATTCAAGTGAGCCGGGCCTTTCCATCCCGGCCTTAATAAGAGATCTCAAGGCCACGGCAGACTCCAGACGGCCATTTGTACATTTTTCAGACACGGCGGCTCGATGCGTCGCGGGCATGAGAAATGAAAAATAAAATGGAAAGAGGGAGGAGAGGGTGTTATTTAAAAATGAGCAGGTTACGGCTTCATGAGCAAGTCTGAGAAGGAAACCTGGTAATTGTTTTGTGTGACATTTGGTTCTGTCGGATGTAATTACACAGCACTTTTTTTTTAGTTTTGTACCAGAATGCAGCCGTTTGCTGCTTGTTAACGCTCCTGAAGACACAGCTGGACCTCTTAATCCCACTCTCACAGACACAAACACATCCGTTCATGTCAAACCATGAGATCAAAGCGACCTGTAAGGACGTATGTATGATGAATTTAACATTAAAGTCAGGGGACAAAACTCGCAGTCGACATTTTGTGCCCAAAATAACACAAAGTCCAGTCAAAGCTGGAGGCTTCAGCTGACTGAATGAGCCGAATCAAGTGGGCTTGTCGGGGTGATGATACGCAGAGTGTGAGAGGTGGCTGGACTCCGGCCACATCACACTCATTGTAATTCTCCTCCATCAGGCTGGAACAAGAGTAGTTGGTCTAAGTTGTGTAGTTTGATGCCTCCCACAGCAGTGTGTGACGGCTGGGCTGCAGCAGAGGGAGAATGAGCCTCGCAAACAAACACACAACACAAACACACTTTTTCTTCTCTGTTAGCACTGTTTGTCGACATAAAAGAGTAAAATCAGATCCTCCTTGAATTTATCTCGGGGACGGAGTGTGAAGAGGAACAAAAAACAAGGAAACATCAGGAAGGAATTCATAAAGTTACACAGAGAAGTTACTTTTTAAAAAAATAATGTGTCGTCTCGTTCTGCGACTTTGCTAAAGCTGCATTTTAGCGAAAAAATCCAACTTTATTTATTTTGTCAACAGAAAAATAAAACTGATACTTCCTCATTTTTTAAAAACGTTGTGCAAGAAACAGAGGAAGGAAGGATCGGAGCGTCCTGTGACTTCCAGCACACGTTAGAATTACTGTAAAAAAAACAAATTAAAAAAAACATCAAATTTAGAGAAAAAAACATCGAAGCTGAGAGAACCTGACTGCTCGTGTTTGTGCGAGTGACTCAGTAAGCTGCTGGAGTGAGCGGAGCTCTTACTGACATAATTATCTGTTCTAGCCTTTGACATTTGTCTTTTTACAGTCACAAACACCGTGTGCTCCGCTCCGTGACGACGGTAAAATGCCATTGTTCTGCACTTTCATATTTAAGCTGCGGGTTAACGGCTCTGCAGTTTCGGAGCAGCTGAACTGCACATTTAGTTTTAATTGCAGGCCGGCTGAAGTGCAGGTTGACAGTTGGCTGGAAGAAATCAGGCAGTAAACAGGCATCTGCTCTGCCTGTTTGTGTACATGCTTCAGCGACGAGCCGACGGCACATAAACCCACATAAGAAGTAACATAACTATGACAGATATTAGGAAATACATTTGATTACTGCCATCACTTCTACTACCAATAACGATAATGATATCACAGTAACGATAAAAAGAATCCAAATAAAAACATTTTGAAGAGAAACAGGAGCTGAAACTGAAAATGACCCTCAGCCACCAAACCGTGGAGGGAAAATTCAGGGTTTGATGCGTCCTTTTTGTTTCATCTGCTCCACGTTCACTTCCTCTGTCATTATTCTGCTGGATGTGTCACTCTGTTTTAATTACACTCCATGTAAAGCATTTAAGCAGGAGCTTCTTCTTTATCTTTTTTTCCCCCTTTTTCCTGCCTCTTTTCATCCTCATCTGTGAAAAAAAACCTGGGAAACACGCCACACTCCCTCTCCGGGAGACTCGCTGAAAAACTGGAAATTTCAGCTTGCCGACTGTCTTGTCATTTGAAGCTAATTGCATGGTTTAGACCGGCTCTGGCAATTATAGCTCCCCTCCTTTGTATAAGTGCGATAGCTTTCGGGGGTCTGCTGGTTAAAGGAGATGGGCTGCAGCTCTTCTCACACAGTTTAATTCAGTGTTTCGCCACCCTGCGAACGTAGGTGTCTAATAAAAGGAGGAGGACAAAGAGCTGCAGGGAGGAGTTAGCTAGCAGGAGACTGACACTGTGAAGAGAAAAGAGAGAGCTGCTTTGTTAACGGGATGATAGTTTTGATCCTGTAATTGATTACAGCAGGTAGAGCTGAAGAGAGCTGGCTGCACATAAATAGGACATTTATCTTCTCTGCTGTTGTTTTAATCACGGGGCCGAGCGAGGGCGAAGGAGGGAGGATTTGTTTTTCTTCTCTCCTTCTTCCACTTCATCTGCTCACATTCCTGCATTGGCACATTTGGCATGTGAACACACACTTCCAGTGACAGAAAGAGACACACACACACACACACACACACATTCCAGCGCACACAGGGGAACATCAGCAAAGATGGAGCCTTTGGGGTCAGGACTGTCTGGTGAAAAGGTGAAAAGTGTCTGGACTGTTTTTGCCAGACGTTTGCAATTCTGAATACAAGAGTTTTGTGTGTGTGTGTGTGTGTGTGTGTGTGTGTGTGTGTTCGCTTTTAAAGTGCTAATCATGTGAATGGAAGTGCCTTTGGTCACAGCTCTTTTCGTGAAAATATTCAGATAATGACGGGCAGTCTCTTGGTGAAGACAGGAAACAGCTAACACACAAGCTTTGCACACACACACACACACACACACACACACACACACACACACACACACACACACAAATACTTGAGGACAAACAGAGTAGCAGGGCTAAAGCGCCAGAGGCGTTGGCCAGAAGGCGCCTCT
>JAQNCA010000005.1:21723071-21733118 GCA_029783725.1 Acanthurus tractus
CAGAGTTTCTGTGATGATTTCATTGTGATGCTCATGTAGACGTTGTGTCCATCAGCTGCTAAACATCTCGTCTACAGACTGTTAATGCAGGAAAACAAAACGCTAGCATCAAACTTTACCACTTTCTCTGAAAACAAAGTACAGTCACTGCAGTCGCAGTATGTAAAATAAAAATAGGATATTTACATAAAAGTAAATGTAAGTCAAATAAATGTAATATGTTAATGCGATCAGTTTTACGTCGCCCTGAAAATGTACCAGTTATAGATTTCTTCACTTCCACTAAATGCGAGTCCTGCACTCATGAGGCCACATGAGTCTGAAGAATCCAACAAAACTAGGAAGTGAGAAATGTTTTTTTTGGGGGGGGGGCAAGGATCAGTGCAGAGCAGCAGAGACTGAATTCAAGCCAACGGCCTCCAGCTCACAGTGTCAACCAGCTCACACATAATTGTGCTTTATGATGTCATATTAGTTGTGAAAACAGTGTGTGTAAGTTTTAGCAACTCTGTTTATTCATGTGTGTGTGGTTTTGTGTGTGTGTGTTCACAGGTTTGTTTCTGTGTGTGTGTGTGATGTTTGTGACTCTGTCGTGTTTGTTGCATACCTGTGTGAGCAGAGGATTTGAAACATCTGTGTGTGCGTGTGTGTGTGTGTGTGTGTGTGTGTGTGTGTGTGTGTGCAGCAGCCTCCAGAGGGGCTCGGAAAGGACACACACATGCACACACACACACATCCGTGCACACACTCCTCCACCTTCAGGCCACAAACACCAGGTTCCCTTTGATCTGTGATGCCAGCACAGTTTCACCAGAGTCAGGGCGAAAACCTGAGCGCACTGCAGGGAGAGGAGGAGAAGAAGAAGGAGAAGCAGAAGAAGAAGAAGAAGAAGTAGAGGAAGAAGAAGAAGCCGACGGCAGCAGATCTTTGCTCCAACACAAACAAAATGGTTCTTGGACACTGTGCTGCTCCTGAAGGGCTTTATTTTAAAATGAATCGGTTATGATTTGACTTTTTAATTTCCCATCACTAATTTCAAACAGGAGATTTTCATATTTCACGATAACAATGGGAAGCAGGTCTCTGTGCTAAATCACAAAATGATCCAAAAGCTGCCAGTGTTTTGCTGTTTTCTTGGCTTTTTGACTTTTTGCTGAAAGTGAAGGACTCGTTTGTTCGTTTTTCTTTGGATGGAGAAATTGAGCCGTTTGTAAAAACTGCAGGACAGGAAATCTACAAAACAAACACAGACCCGTAACCTTGATACGCAGTTGATAAGGCAGATTTATTAGCTATCATATGTTAATCTGATGGTCAGAAACACGACTCCAAAAGGATGCTAATGTCGTTCTGTGTCAGCGAGATGTATTAGATCACAGATAAGATAATCCTTTATTGATCCACCACGAGGGACACTGAGAGCTCCAGCGGCACAAGGACAGAGTCAGAGAGACTTGGAGGGAATAAATAAAGTATTGTGACTCAAATAAAAAAGAAACTAAGTGCATCTCTGTGCTGTCAGTGACTTTAGCTGGATGCAGGAGAGAGTCAGAGCTGAAACACCAGCTGTCGCTCTGCTTTGAATATCACAAATAAATACTTTTGCAAAAACCTGCAGAACTAACTGATTCTTATTTCATGAATATGAAACATTTAAAAGAGCAGCTTGACTCCACATGTTTGCACGGACTCATCTCATTAACTTATTCATCAAACACATACAGACACACACACACCCAAGCTCCTCCTCCTTCTCCTCCACCTTCACCCAGACTTGTGTGAGCCGCTAGCATAGCATAGCTGCTAGCTGCTAGCCAGCAGAGGCTGAGACCTGCTCGCTCACGAGTCAGTAAGAGGTGTGGTGGTTAAATCAGGACGTTGAAATAATAAACCAGGAGAATTCAGAAAGTGTTGAGTGGATAAATGTGTAAAAGAGGCCCATCGGCGGCTCATCTGCCCCCTGCTGGGCGGCGGGCAGCACAGGCACAAAGTGCTGAGGTCGCTCAGCCTCCATTCCAGCTCGCTTCTGCTCTGTTTGCTGAATCCTCCTCTTCCTCGCTGGTTTACTGCCCCTCTGCGGCTCCTCGTCCGTCAATCATCCCAAATCTCTGATTAATGGGACATGAGTGCAACACAGTGGTCATAATAATGGTCATTTTGAAATGAACTCACACGTCTGTGCCTCCGAATTGATGCTGCAGATGCAAAGTGAAACATCACTTCATCTCAATAAATCTGTACGTGCAGCAAAACCGAGAATGATCCTTCCTGCTAATCTGCTTATATTTTTGGAAATGTATTTAAAAATTGTTATATCTGTACTCTCTGTATTTGCTCTCTTATCTGCTTCATATTATAACTGTACAGCAGTTTCCCATGAGATAAATAAAAGCTGTTTTTATCTCGGTCCATCAGAGACGCCTGCAGACGGCACATCAACACCAGTGACTGAAGGTGATGGAGGAGAGCAGTGAGGCTCAGACAGCAATGAAATGCAAACAGACAGCACGCTGCTTTAAACAGCATTCAGCTAAGACTGCTCGTAAATAATATCCTTAAGAGTAGATTTAAGTTGTTATTCTGGGAGACAGTAAAAAGACTGGGACTGGAATCAGAAACTAATACAACAAAGTGGCCTCACAAAACTAAAAGTGCTTCTCAGGTTTGGTTTCGATACGATGAAGATGTTGTTGCACAAATGAAGTGAATTCAAAAAGCACATTTGTCTCTTTTCTCTCTGTATCTTCTGGTATTTATCAGAACGCCAGCAGGAGCTGTTGGTTTGCAAAGGTCACTGCAGTTTGAGGTCAAAGTTCAGGGGCAGCAGAGCTCTGCACAGCACAAACTGAGGATCCTCTCAGTCAGTCAGTCATGCAGGAAACATGCACGGGAGCATTTTTCTGTTTTTATCCTGAGTGTCTGCAGGAAGCTGCTGCCACATGATTAATGAGAGGAGCTTCATACAGTCTGTGCGTGGACGCTTCGCCCTGTTTCATCACTCATGTATTCACATTCCTCCTGTCATTTGTCACCTGTCGATACATAACGCAGCCCAACACACACTCACACTGACGCACACATTTCCGTCCTCATCAGCGGACGTATGGACGCGTGTTCTTCGGCTTTTCTCTTCAATTTGTCGCCCGTCGACACGTTTTAAACACAGAGGACGTCTTCAAAGTTCACACAGCTTCTGAACACTGTGGCCTCCGTCTGCTCGCCGTCCTTATGAAGGAATTTTCTTTCAATCTGCAGAGGAAATGAAGAGATAATACACCCAGATACACTTACCTGTTTACACACTCAGTATTGTATTTTTTTAAACCGGAGAACAGAAAGAAAAGATGAAAAAAAAAGACACCGGCTTTAATATCTTATTGTCATATTGGGCTTGTTTTTGACTCTGTCTGTCTCGTGTTGGTTTAAGAGGTGGTCCCGCTGTGGGGGTTTGTTATGAGGTCCACCCCCCCCCCTGTGGAGCGAACCATTTCGGAGCCCCCCCCGTGCTCGGCGTGGCCGCTGGACCGAGCCGTTTATCTAAGCAGGGGGAGCAGTTCACGCAGGTTAAACCGAGAGAGCGAGGTGTTTCTGCCCTGAGATGAAGCAGATGTTTTTACAGCCCAAACAATCAGAGAAGAAAAGAAACAGAAGAAGAAAAAAAAAGAGGCTTGGCTTCAGTTTTCACCTGATGGTCAGTGTTTTGATTTCACGATTGCAGTTTACTGAAGCGGCAGCCGCAGGGACGGAGAACGGACACAGATGTGCTGAAAACTGCAGTTCCCACAACGGCCACTCGAGGCTGGCTCCAAACTTTTCTCAAAATTTGATTTGTAGATGAAGTGGATGACTTTCATTTTTCAGCTTTTCTTGTATAATTGCACTGAGTTTCCTGATTTAAGGAAAACAAACAGAAGCCCTCCCATGTAATGAGCGTCTGGCGGCGCTGGACCTCGGCCGCTCGCTGCAGTCCTCTCCTCTGGTCAACATTTATTCTGTGTGGCGTTTTTCTGCACTTTAGTCATGTTGAATTACACAGTCCAGAGACGGCGGCGCTGGAAGACTGACGCTGTCACACATACAGCAGCCCTCGTTTTCTCGCTGAGCTGCAGAGAAGAAAACAGTGACGAGACGACGGCAGACGACGGCAGACGGCTTTGGTTCGACAGTTAACAGAAGGATGGAGCTCAAAGCTCTGAGACGTCTTTTCTATCACAATATATATATATTTTTATGAAAAAACACTTGATGAAATCCATTAATAAACATCAGAAATCAGTGAGTAAACTGTGGAAAATGCAGAACAAACTCATACAGGACGGAAAAGTGTCACTTGATCTGCTGACAAGAAGAGGAATAAAAAATAACTCAGCCTTGTTTTTGTAAAATGGATTTGGGGAAAATAACAGTCACATTCTTTTCTTGTAACCTTGGGAGTCAAATTAGCATCAAGTTTGTTGATAATGAACAGTTAGTCATTATGAGCCGAGTGTTTCTGACTGATGAACATGAACGAAGCTCCTCAGCGAATCATCAGCGTTGTTCCAGCTGAACGTGAGGTGAAGTTTCAGTGTTTTCAGTGAAAACTTCACCTGTAAATCTTCATCAAATGATCTGTGACACTCGAACTTCACTGACAGATTCACACAGAGGAGCCGACTGTCTCTGCCACGCCGAGTTTCCGTCCGTCAGCGAGACGGAGAAGAGATTCAAACAACCCGACAACAACACAAACCGTCTACAGACTGTGGAAACCTGCCTCCAGATGCTTCAGTCTCCTTTCTGTGTTTTTGATGAGATAAATATGCACATTATGTGTGTGTGAGTGAAAAATAAGCCACATCTGCACACATCTGCACACAGCACAGTTTCACAGCTGCACATCTGGGTCAAAAACTCGCTGCAGCTTTCTTTACAGTTAACACCATGAAAACAGGACAGGAAATAAGTTTCAGGTTCGTCCTGCAGCTTCATTTCTCTCCAACAGCAACAGGATCTGTGAGCTCACGCGATGACAACTTCCTGTTTGAGGTTCAGGTTTCTGAGGCGTTTCTGAGGGAAGACGATAAAAACAGAACTCATCTCCAGAACTGATTCCTGTCGTCTGACTTTCTGACTGACTGTCCAGGACGCGTTTACTGTCTGTTTCTGCGCTTACGGGAATCACACACACACACACACACACACACACACTGCGGCTCTGTAACCTTTGCCTCCGTCGCAGGAGTGACTGCCATCTCCATGACAACCGAAATCTGAATAGCAGGAGCTTTATTGGAAGTGACACATTAATAAACTGCAGCCCCCAGAGGGACTGCAATCACACTTCAATTATATATGTTTTTTTTTTTTTGCCTCGCCGTCCCACACTTCCTGTGCGTCTCCGTGTGTTTAACATGTCGACGCAGCGAGAGGAAACTCGGCTGCTCTGAAAGCACAAAGTGACCGACAGTCACGCCGACGAGGACGACGGCCAGGAAATCAAAGGTCTCTTTATTATCTCCCTGATTCAGATATGAAAACCTCTGAAATCTAAAGGAATCTCACATTTTGTTGAACGCCGTGCGGTTCTTTAATCTTCAGGTTTGTTTGGGCAGAAAACACGCGGCGGCATCGTGTCTGAGCAGGTCTTCGTTCTGCAGCCAGAAAACAGCAACATGAAACGAACTGTGAGTTCTGTTTTCAGGGATGTTCGCTCCTCATGTTCGTGTTTCAAACCTGTTTTCCTGCTAAAGCTGCTGCTTGCTGTGATGTTTCGTAGCCACATGACGAGCTCACCTTGTCTCACACCCCGCGGTTAAAAAAGATGCTGATCCGATTTAAAAACACAACCAAAACATTTTCTTTTTCGGTCATAGCTCATTGGTCCTTTTTATAAGATAAGAGTGTTTAATCTAACAGCTTCGTGACCACATTTAAGCTTCTGTCACGTCTGTGAGAAAGTAAAGATTCAAAAGGGCCAAAAAAAGTTCAAACTAGTTTTAACAGAAAGTGAAATGACTTTTGGTTTTGATTGTCTTCAATAATCAGCCGTCGCATGTTGAGCAGAGACGGCTGAACTTCACGCCCCGTCAGGCTCCATCACGCCGCTCAGATTAGAGCCGAATTCATTCAAATACAGATGAACGTTTGTCTTTGAAACCTGCACGGATGGAACCAAAAGTCACTGAAATGATCACAAACTTCAGGCCAAACTTTATGAAAAAGCTGCCAAGACGAGCGACGCTGCTCCTGCCAGGAAAACCGCAGCGTTCCGAGTTTTGTTTCAGCTTATTACAGAGTGGATTAAACCATGTGCATATTGTTTCAGACCCAAAAAAGTTTGATTCATAACTGAGATAACAATTTGATTTGCTTACCTCAGTGATGTCAATGCTAAAGTTGCTGAAAAACAAACAAACTTTAAATTTTACGCCTCTCAAAGTCGAACGTTCGGCCCTGAGCGGTTGGTTTCCTTAATGTATTCACGTGGGAGCTTCTGCTGAACACGGATCAGACCGAAACCTGTTGCTCTGTGTTTTTTTGGTGTGTTTTCGACTTCAAACTTCACTTAAAGTACGAGCTGACGGGCTGTTTTCTCAGGTATTCTGAAGCCCGGAGATAATTGAGTTGTGGATTTCACAGCAGAAAATAACTTCTGCTAATCTGACAGTTTTGTTCCAAGCAATTTACGTGTGAAAAGCTTTTATATCTCAGGGTTGTTTTCATCTCCTGCTCAGGACGCGCAGCAGATTTAAAGCAAATCTACCTTTGGAGGATTGTCTTTACACGTCACAAGATCTCTGAAGTCTTTTACAGCTTTTATTGTTTTTGCCGTCTCTGCGGTCGACTCAACGCGCCACAACGCTCTCTCCTGTTCCGTGCGGTGCATTAGTGTCAAAGCGAGTCCAATAAGGCTGTCAGCGACACCTCGGCCAATACTGATCCGGCCTGAATGCTTTATGAGAGACGGTTTTGCTCCAGACTTTTACAGTTCAGACAGAGACACATTTGATCCTGACTTCCCTCAGAGGTCGGACACATTACAACCCGTCTCAGCCTCGAGGTGAAACGCGTCCTGTGAAACTCACGCAGCTGTTTTCCTCTCAGCGGTTAACGTTCAGACCATTGTTGGGTATGTTAAGTGGGACGCACAGAGGTGCATAACATCAGCATGACTTGTTTGTGTTTCTCTGTTCTTTCGTCTTGAGTTTCCAACTCGGAGGAACCTGACAGAAACTTCAGGAGTCGCCTGGCTGCTTCTGACGGTCGAGGGCACGATGAATAGCAACATTGTGTCGGAACAATGCTTGACAAACATGGCCGTGGCATAAAAGCAGGAAGCTGGCATGGCAGGCTGAGGTAAACATCGGCGGTGTTTCCCTGACACGGACGCATTGTTATTAGCACAAGAGCCGCTGCTCTGAGAAAAGGCACTTCTGCGCTGCACTCACTTTTCCTGAATTGTACGACATAATGGCAATAATAACAGAAGCGCTCACATAATGGTGACTGCTGTATGGAGAGCGGCTCCCAGGAGAATAGTCAATTGTATCCTTTGCCATCTTGTGTGTGCAGCAGCATATGTGTATCTTTATCCTCCACCACAAGTAGCATTATTGTAAGCCTTAATTGTGATATAAATTTCAATGGATCCCTGTGCGAGTCGTCTTTAAAAGCACCATGAACGCACCGAAGCAGCATTAATGCAGAGAAATCATGTTTAAACACACGATTTCTCACCCGTGTGAGAAGAAAATGTTTCGCTCTTGAACACGAACAACATCTGAAGACTGATAACGTTCATCTTTTTTCCATTTTCATGAAAAACGTCAGAGAGTCGATGGATCACCTGACACTTTGTGCATCAAACAGGTGGTTCAGGCAACAAGCCAAACCTCACACACACACACACACACACACACCTGGTGCGTGCAATGAAGGAAAAGTTCTGCATTTTTCCTCTGAAGAGCAGCTGTGACACCGTGACAGCGGTGAGAGACAAAAAAAAGGGTCAATAACAGCAGAATTAAACTGATTGAAAATATCTTAGAAGACAGAGTTCATGGCCTGACAGTTGGTTCGGTCTGCAGAAAGATCACTGCTTAAAAATGTAGCAACAAAACAAGGAAATAAAAACTATGTTGCACACACGCAGAGTTGGACAAGTGGAGTTAGCAGAAGATAAAAGCCTGGATGACCTCACGTCAGGACGGGGAGGATTTTTTCTTTTCTGCCAAAAACAGGCTTTAAAAGAACTTTCCTCCACCGGTTCTTCAAAGCCAAACCCTGAGAGGTTTCCTAATGTTTCCAGTCAAATACGGATCCTTTCGAGCAGTAGATATCATTTCCAAGGATCAATTAATGTTCGTTTTAGTCTTTTCAATGTATTTGACCTTAATGAACCAAACACATCGGAGCGCAGACGACCAGAGGTCCTGAGAGAGACTCCTCTGTAGTTTCAGAGCTCAGAGCGAGTTAACGGGGAAACGCTGCTTTCCAGACAGTCAGACCTTGTTTTTGCAACAGCGTTTCATCAAACTCCCCCTTCATCCTCTTTTAAAATGACCTCAATAGCACCAGAGTCCTATCTGATCAAAACACCCCTCCCTGGTTGCCCAAACTGAAATTACAACATGTTCTATTCCTGGTGCATGAGGGGGAGGGGGGGGATTATCCGCCGCTAATGCACCCCGAGCTGGCATGCATGGAAGTGTGTTATCAATCCCGCTCTCGGAGGTGAGGTCACTTCCTTCTCCTGCTTTCCGCCCAGCCGGATAAGAGCACCCACTCAAAGCCCCATGGGACTTTTTCTCAGCAGGAAGTGGCAAAACGGTCGAACCCGTTTTAGCTTCTGCAACGAGGCCTCGCTGAGCCGTCAGAGCCCAGACTCAGTCCTGCTCGACGATGACGAGCTCGCTGGAAAAGTCATCAGTGGCCACCTGTGTGTGTGTGTGTGTGTGTGTGTGTGTGTGGCGGGGGGGTCATCAGGTCTCAGAGGTCACTCAGCGAGTGTAGGAAGGAAGTGTAATCGCTCTGTGAAATCATTAGGAGCTGCGATGACAGACAGGAGCGCCGGAGCCAAAGTCTGTGACGTCAGTGATGTCAGACTCACACACACACACACACACACACACTGACACACGGCCTTTTCTCCATCATGCAGCGCTGGAAGAACCGGGACGAGGGTCCGAAAGGTGGGGAGGAAGACGGAGGACAAGCAGGAGTCTTTAAACTCTCAACTCAGTCCCGTTTTTCTTACTTTATTTCATTCTTTCATTAAAAAACAACCAAGTACAAGACGTCTTTTCTTCTCGTAAAGGTCCTGCAGTTTGCAAACATGAGAAATGTGTCGGATCAAAATGCAGAAACCTCAGAGTTTGTTCAGAATATGAGACTGTAAGTGACTGATGAGCTCAGGCTCAGTTGTGAAGAGGCACTACATGTTGTAGTGACGTGTCAAAGACTCAGAGTTGGTGGAAGTTTGCTCTCGTGTTTCTGACCTCGGGTTCAGGACTTGTCTTGAGTCGTCAGCCTTCACATGAGACCTGATCCGGGCCTGCAGGCCTGACAGGAGACCCTCGGCCCCTCCTCTGCTCCACAGATCTGCTGCCTGTTTCTTGTTCACTTGTTCATTGTTTATTTAGGCGCCTTTCATCCTAAAATAGACATCAGCCGGCGTAATCACCCATTTTTCTGCCGCAGAAAGGGGGAGTTCCCACGGAAAAGAGGAAGGTCTTTTCTTTTTTAAGGAATGAAACAAACTATTCTGTGACTCCGATCATTTTTAAAAGTCCCTGAGAGGGTTTTTTTTTGTCCTTTTCTGTTTTCTGCCTCTTTACGCTTCGGGTGCAATAAGGAGGAAAGACGTGACAACGTGATTCATTGACTTAATTAGAGTACAAATGGCCTTTGAAGTTCTCCGTGCAACGTGTCTGCTCAATTTGTAATTTCAACTAATTTGATCCAATTCATTTATATGTTTACATACAGGCTCTTTCTCCAGGCGGGGGGGGGGGAGGGGGTGCATATGAAGAGGCAGAAAGAAGAGAGCACACATTAATCCAGCGT
>JAQNCA010000005.1:21806366-21817431 GCA_029783725.1 Acanthurus tractus
TAAACACACAAAAAAAACACACGAGCAGATTGAGAAACAGGTCACACATGCAGACAGACGAGCATGGTCTGAAACATGCACATCAGACATCAGACATCCACATGTAAGCCCCAACACAGACACACACACACCGTCACACACATGCAGACACACACATGCAGACACACACATGCAGACACACACATGCAGACACACACATGCAGACACAGGGTGTCGTGGGCTACTTTGGGCCTCCAGAGCAGGTTTATTAGACCCCCCCACAGATGGACTGTCTGTATTCTGTCCAAATGAAATCACCGTCAGTGTCACTCAAAGCTGGAAGCTGATAAATCAGTAGGTGGAAGATTACAGATCGAAAGACACAGCACTCACACAGGATGTCAAATTAGCTAGAGATGCTAATAGCCTGACTTAATCCATTTTAGCATTACAAAGTGATTATTACCATTTCACAGCCTGCTCACTGTGGTGACAGCCAAATGTAGAGAGTGACATTGGCCAATATTATGGCACGCTGACAAAACACATCGACAGTTTGGAGGGAAAAGAAGTAGCTTTGATCAAAAACGATCACGGCGTCTCCAGCTGGACTGTTGAAATGTGGTTTATTCTGTTGGAATTACGAGAATGTGAAAACACTGGAAAACCTTGATGAAACCACAGGACCATCAGGAACAATCCTGGGATTTGTATTCCCGTTCTTCCCAAATCTCTGAGGAATGAGTTTGAGGTTTAGATGTAAAGAATTTCTTTATGAACGTGGCTTTGAGCGGGAATCTGCCCTTCCCAAACTGTGTCCGCACAATTAATTTCTCTACTCTGCAGCTGTGAAATCAAGATTAATTTAAAAAATGCTCTTTTAGGATGATTTCAATCAAATCTTCAGTCATATTTTGCACCTTCTCGACTATATATCTTAAAAAAGAGGTAAAAAAAGTAAAAATGGACACAGAACAGAGCTGTGTGTGAGCAGATGTGTGCAGATGTGTCCTCGTATGTTTGCGTGTCTGACTGCGACATTTTGTCTTGTTTACGTCCTGAGGAGACCTGCAGGACGGACGGACGGAGCCACGAGGACAAAGAGACGAATGTTTTTTACCAAACAGAACGACTACGAGGAGGAATACCTCCTAAGTGCCTTTTCAGTCCGAGTCTGCAGCTCTTTTCATCTCTCGCTCTTCATCTCACTGTGAGAAGATGAAAGGAGGCTCAGACATCGACTGTGAACTCAACCACACATGAACATCAGGTTTGTTTAGTGTTTGTGTGTGTTGGGGGGGGGGCTACATGTACTACTTGAATAATATTTGATGGCACCACTTAAAACAGGAGATCGGAGCCATTTAAAATGAACAGTACATTTTTTTTTGATGGCTGCACTTCCTGCAAAGTTCTCTGTCTGTGGTTTAGAAGGACACGTTATATTTTATGAATCGCTTTTGTCAAGCTTTTTTAAATCAAATTTAAAAGATTCTTTTGCTACAGTTTGGCTTCCAGAAGTCTTAACACAGTAAATATTCAGTGCAAACCTCAAATTTAAATGTGCTTCCTCAGGAGCCGAGGAATCGGTAAATGTTGGGTTAGACATTGATAATTTCATCTATTTTCAATAAACTTTCTATTTCCTTATAGGAGCGTAATGTATAAATGATTAGACACAGAATAAGTCTCGTGTTCAGATTTCAGTCCCTCAGGGGCAAAGTGTTTCCACCCCAAAAAGGTACAGAAAACCTGAAAGTCTTTCTTTCAGCGTGAGTCTTTGCCAATCCAAATGGTTTTACTGATTATTTTCCAGGGATTAGGGGTATTTTTCCAGTAGAATGTAATAACCCCTGTATATTTTAACCTCCTTTTAATCAGTGGGGAAAAGGAACAATCAGTTGCATCACTATGATGGAAAGCTCTGGTTTCCCCTCAAGCCAAAGTGTACTGCTTATTTATCCTGCATCTTAGGCCCACTCGGTTTATTTTATCAGACTGAGTGAAATTCCAGCATCAACCCAAAGTTCTTGGGGGGGGGGCTCGTCTGGCCCATTTCTGTCTCAGCAGATGTGGAGGAGTGGATCGGAGATGGTGTCGCTGATGTGTGCGAGCAGCGGGGGGGGGGGGGACCAGCCGTCTGTGGTCTCAATAGTGGAAATGTTCAGACTTGCAGTAATTGGATCATTTCAAGGCCTGGTGAATGACACAACCCCAAACAGGCAAACTGTTTAGCGAGACGCACTGCTGGGAACGAACAGGAGCCGAGAGCTGAGTGAATGTATTATTAATAAGAAAAAACTCTTACGTGCTCTCACAAAGGTGCTGGGTTCTGTGTATTTCTTCAAGGTCAAGCTTGAAAACAGACTCGCTGAAACGGAGCCAGAGTGGCGGTTTGTTAAATCTGGGTCTTTAATACTTAACCTCTGCGATTATTCATCTGCACTCAGATAATTACACACAACGACAGTCAGCGACAGTCAGATGTCTTCGTGGGAATCGCCCGTGCAGAGACTCGAGGTTCGGACCTCGTATAAGCTGCTAAATACTGCATGTCCGAGAACTGTTGATCATTTTGTGACAGATGAAGACAAGCACAACAGCTGTAGTGTCAGCATAGTTTATATTTCTGTGCAGAGGGAGAGAGGAGAATTCAAATATCAGGTCAGCCTCCAGCTGCTGCTGACAGTTGGGGTCAGACCGGCTCCTCGTGCAGGCAGACAGAAGTTGATTGGTTCCTGCTCTTTTTTAAATTCAAGTCTGACTTTTCCTGTTGATTGCAGGAGCAGAGGAGCTTGATGAGGGGTTCAGACTGTTTGGACATCCTGATTGGTATCAAAGCCATGGGGTCCAACCACAAACACTCACACACACAGCAGGAGGGGCACGCAGCCTCGGATGAACACTGCAAATATATTGACATGATAACTAATTCAACAGCTCTTTCACCGCCGCTCAGAAATTAAAGCACTGAACTGAAAAGGCCAAAAAATAAACCCCAAACAAATTATAAATAATCACTGCCTTGGCTTTGTGCTGTCAAATTAAATTTTCTTTTTGTGTCTTTGGACTAAAATCAGCTCATTGTTTCTGTGCTTGTTCACATTGGATTCCACATTATTTCCTCCGTCCTCCCTTGTCAGATATGGGCCGGCCCGTCTTTGATCTGTATTAGCGAAGTGTTAAATCTGTTTGATCTCTTCGATTAGCCCTCAACTTGGTGTCTAGACACCAGACCAGCGGGCGCTCCCTTTCTCTTCTCTTCTGTCTGCTCGGCGAGTGTTGACTCTAATAACCCCAGAGGGACGAGCTGCACACTTCAAAACACATTCAGCAACGGGACTGAAAGAAAACGATCCACGCTGCATCTAACTGCACTGATAATTATTCTTAATGGTAACATCACTTGACCTTCTAACGTCTGCAGGGGTGAAAAAATAAAAGAATAAATCAAGCCGGCAAATGGAGACATCCTTGAATATGAATAAAATCTCTAACCGTGTCCTAAAATCACTCGCTTTTACTTTATTCTATAACAAATTTTGCATCAGAACCTTAAACAGTCCAGCAGAAGTGCCTGTGATCGAGGCACTTCACTCAAAATTATTCATTTCTCGTCCTCCTCAGTTTGCAATTCTTCAGGAAAAGTTTGCAGTTCATTCGTTTTTTATGGCAAACACTCGCTTTCTGGTGGGAGAGAAGAGAAACATGTCAACATGGATGTATCGTTACAGTTTCCAACACTGAATGTTTTCGCAGCATCCTTTCCCGGTCCTTACGTTTTTCTCTCGCGGGTGTCAGGTGATTGACAAGAAGTGTAACGTATCATTGAAATAAAAAAGAACAACTGAAGCAAATAAGCTGCCAAAACAAACTCCAGCGTTCATCGTTAGTCCTGTAGATTATGGAGCTCTGAGGGGAGAAGTCCTCGTGTTTCCAGCTCCTCAGACTCTGTGCAGACGGCGGCAAATTATCGGAGAAAATAAAGGCAACGCCGTCAATTTGAGATTACACTGGTTTACACATAAAACCCTGCAGGATGAGATCATCGGCAGTTCATCAGCGTTCATTAAAAATGTCAAGTTGTTCTCACTCTGAATTTAAAATGACATATATGAGGTTTTTGATTTGATCACATGTGACTCGACGGCAGACATGGAGGGCCGTGATAACTGAGCTTCCTCCACCATAAAACACACAGAGACAACAGTTCCAGTCAGCAAATACAACTCGCTCTTTCAGCCTTTAATCAGCCTGGTTTCCAGATGCGGCAGATCGCTGCCAGGTGTTCTCGACCTGCTCAGCAGCAAACAGCAGACAGACGAAGACAGGGACGAGCTGGTTGACGGAGGCCGTTCAGCAGATTCAGGCACGAATGTGAATTTCACCAGAACAACTTCATGAGGTAAAAATGTCAAGTGATAGTTCAGGGGTTCTTCACTTTTCCAGGCCTCCGATCACGGTAACAGTTCAGCTGGGCTCCCTTTTGCAGGATGTCCTTAGAAACTGATCAGCATTGTGTTAAATGATGAAATAATGTGTGGTGGTAAATACAAAATCTGCGTCGGCCCCTCACACACCAGCAAGAGTCACATGCAGTTTAGTTTGCTTGTCAGGTTTTTTCCCTGTCAAGTAGCATCTGTTCTTGTGCGTCGGCACTAGCTTGAGATGCATGCAAGCAAGCTAGCTGGCTAAGTTTCAGCAGCAGAGCGGCCCCCGCCCCCCCCCAACTCCCATGAATGTCAGGGCCACTTGGAAAGCCGAGATCTCAGCTGGTTTGGCAGAGCCGACCCCAAAAGACAGAACAAACAAACAAGATAACTACAATATGTTTTGTTGGTTTCGAAGCATCTTTAGCCGCCTTAATTTAGTTTAGCTGGGAGACATTTTTTGTGCCATCAAAGAAGAAGCTACTTTGTAAACTGATTACAAAAGCATGAGTCATCCTCTTCACTCACCGAGGAACCAACATGGTGCCAGTTACAAACAAAAACACTGACACAAAAGCGTTGGACTGCTTTAGTCATGATGTTAGTGATAATGTCGCTGCAAAATAACTCACAGAACTGTTTAAAAACGTGCTATCAAAACTCAGAGACACGTTTTCTCAGTCAAGAGTAGGAGAATCTCCCATGAGCTGTTAGTAGCTTCATCAGCAAAGCACCATTTCATCTCCACTCGGCTCGCCTCGCACTCTGCAGGTTTCAGGAGCAGGACTTTGGCTCCATTATATCAAAAACCTCATTAAGTCCTTTTGGCTGAAACCTAACCAAACCTGGTTTGTTAAATCTAAAATGTCTTATTGTTTCAAAGGATAATTCATATTTTTTGAACTGGAGAGAGCTCAACCACGTCATGCTGTATGTGGAAGCAGCAGGAAAACAGATTGAACCCCTGAAAATATCTCGCATAAATAATTTTAAGTGCAAGCTTAAGTTAAATCTTTTTACTGCTCTCTGACACTGAATTGAAATTGTACTGCTAGCTTGTTTGGTTCATACTGTTTAGTTTGGATCCAAACTAATGTATTAAAACACAGAAATCATGCAATAACAAAGAACTAACTCATCTATATGCAGAGGTAGACCAGCCATTTCCTTGTCCTGCAACATAAAATGCCTAATTTTTTCAAGGGAGTCTGGTGGCTTTGAAGAAAACCAAATAACAGCCTCAGTGAAATGATACTGTACCGAACATCTTGGGAGCGATGTTCCCAGTGACGGCCCGACATTTGAAAGGGGTTAGCATGTCACAGCTGGAGGTCTTTGCTGCATTCTGTGAAAAACAGCAAGTCTTTCAGTCCGGGCTAAAAGTACAGAAGGGGAGAAAAAAGTGTCAAACAGTAGAAGAGTGCTGACTGAATACTTTATGACTCGCAGAAAGAGCAGCAGCAGGTTCCCACCGCCATAGTAACAACTGTGAAAAATTCAATTCCTCCTGCCTTTCCCACTCAGAGTGTGGAGGATTACGGCCCGAGAGGCACACCAGGCAACCCGCTGGTCCTGCTCGACTCTCACAGGCCCCAACATACAGCGGCTATTCAGAGGGTGGCCATTCTTAATGCCTGACTTATGCCCATGCTGCCATTTCGGTGACATCTGCACAGCAACCAGCAATCTCGTTTAAACTGCCTTTCCATCCTTCTCCTCCGCTCTTGTTTTTTTTTCTCTCTCCTCCTTCTCCGATATTAAATCTAATCGGGATGACACGTCTCACCTTTTTCATCCATCCTTTGTGCTGCATTTTCTCCGCCGGCGTCGGCCGGGGGGAACAAAACGAGGTCGACCTGTGTGTTTACATTAGTGTGGAGCCTCCTCCCCACTGCGGTATTGATGTGGCATTATGGGGCCTGAGACTGAAGAGGCTCAGAGAGGTGCACAGAGGAGGGAGAGGCTAAAAAGATGAGTTTTCAGAGTGCTTAACAGAGCCAAGGGTCCACGGGACTGCAGTTTGTCCCCCTCTGAGCTTTTTTTCCTGCACCTAATAGGACTGGACTGGATAAGAGTAAAAAGAGATTAAGAGTACTCTGTGTTTGTGTGTGTTTGCGTGTGTGTGTGTGTGTGTTGGATTTCACAGACAACAGCATCCCTACTGGTCATTCCCAGAGCTGAGCGCTGCAGATGATCAAAGATGGAATTTTTTTTCTGATACACTTTCCTCAGAGCTGTCATTCCCATGATGCAAATGGTGCTGGGTTAAAGTGATGTGTCCCAGTTACTCCAGTTAGACCGTCCTGGTGTTTATTCACAGACTGATTGACAGCTTCCAGACTCGCCGGGGCCCATGAGGCCACCGAGACACTTTGATAATTTTCCATCACAGAGACATTTGTTGGAGGAATGAGCCACATTTGATTTGGCTTATGAGTCTCTGCTATTTCAGTGTGTTTTCTATTTTTTTTTTTCTATTCATCCGTGGTTAATGAACAAATGCTTCTTTCTTTGATTCGCACTCATCAGAACTCAGAATAAACGGATAATATGCGAAAAAAGACAAAGATGGGAGAGCAGAAAGTGGCTCAGAGTGCAAGCGGCGCAGAGGGCATCTCCTCGCACGTGGACAGAAATCTTCTATTCATGGCCGGACCGGGTTCAAAGTACCAACAAAATGAAATCATCCCATTTTTGTGTCTTTTGAAGCGTTTAAAAGGCTGCATGAGCGATGTTTCATGGCATTAAGTATTAATGTGGAGTCTGTTGTGATGCCTCCATCTGCCGTCCCACTGGCTGGACTCGGAGATCCATCATAAAAGAAGCAGATGGAAAAATACACAACATTGGCAGGAGAGAGCATTCTGCTGGTAGCGCAGAGCACGTGTGTTCGAAATGGAAGGCGTACAAATGTAATCTCAGAGCATTTTGTGCTATACAAGCTCCTCTAATAGTAAATACTGTGTGGGAATAAAAGCTGGCTAAAAATACAGTCGTAGAAACTAAAAGGATCATTCCATTTGTCCGATTGCACTGATTTATTATTGATATCGGACAAATGCAACCGGGGAGAGCAGTAGTGGATGCAGCAGGGACATATTTGGACTGTTAATCTCACATGAGGGAACTTGCATGTTTCTTTTTTTACTCCTGAAAGAGTCATTGCGTTGGCACAGATGTCAGAGTTGTTTAACTTGGGAACTGGGGCGAGAACAGCTGTTTTAAGAGCCCGAGGAACCTAAACAGCAACAAAAATAACTTCTTTCTACTGTTTTCTTTGAGTTTTTTTTAGATTTCTTGAATAAATATCCAAAAGATTTAAGCAAAACATTCTTCTCAAAGCTTCCCATCAGAACTGTGTCTCATGTGTTGTTCAAACTTGCTCATAAAATCGACAAAATGACTAATGCACCATTGTTGTTAGAATTTCTGGAGTAAAGTAAAGTTTCTGGACCAGTTTTTAAACATGGAAAACTAAAACCCTTTGCTTTTTGATGCTTTCAGGCGTCTTCCTCTCCTAATGGCTCCTCCTGTGCTGCTCAGGCCGTGAGTCCGAAGCCTGCAGACACATGATGCCTGACCGTTGGATGTTTTCGTAGGTTCACACACGTGCAGTCGACTGATCGTATTTCTGTGCCGCGCCCAGAGTCAACAGTTCCCACCAAGCAGTGAGATATTCTACTGAAATCTGTTTTTGGCAGATTAAAAGAGCGGGGTCGTCTATCAAACTGACACAGAAACAGTTAACTGGAGTTTGAATGAATTATAAACTCGAATATTAAAGAAAAAAACAAATGTAACTGAAAGGTGAAGTTCTTTATTCTGTGCGAAAGCATAGAGATGAAAAACAAGGACCTAATGTAATGAAACAAGCAGAAAACTGTCCTCTCAGCCAAAGTTAGTCTGTTTCAACCTCAGAATATAAAGTTGTGACTGTGAGGAAATTCTATAAAAATATTAATTAATAAAAGACTTACTACTCACACAACAACATACAAGAAGTTATTTAAAAACTGACTCAGAGAACAAAGTTTTAGAATATGCAATCATTATGTTTTAATAAAAATGATTATTGTTATTATACATGTAGCCCATCATTTTGTTAATTAAATACATTTCTAAAATTAATAAAATTTTGTAATTCCAATATTTTGATGCTATGCTTGAATTATGTAATTATTTTATTATTCCAATTATTAATCCAATAATTCCAATTAGATGCTTTTTAATCACCCTTAATTTTATTTTTACAGCATTTTTTTATATATATTGCATGTACATTTTAGTATAAGTACAGAAATAAAATGTAATAATGTTAAGCTCTCAAAAATATTGGTAAACATTTTTATACACACTGAAAATCACTGGGTTCAAACTTTACTCAAATGAGGTCAAACAGCACTGATATTATATTTCATAAGTTCACCGACGGCCCGCGGGTTGTTTTGACCCATGTGACTTATTTTTTAAACTGCTGTTGGGTCAAAACGAACCTTCGCTGGATGTTTTTCTACCTACGAGCAAAGTCAACCTGCTGTGACGACCTGCACTGGGTTTAATCTGGATTAATTATTGTTTGCTTATTATTTCCTCAGTCATGGCTGGGAGTGCAGTCATGTTGTCAGAGTTCTATACTAGTTTGTCATTTTAATATTTTAATATTTAACGTAGGGATTCAGTGATTTAACAGCTTACACAAATATAATAAATTGTATAATATTCTGTTAAAAAATAAATCACAAGTACAAATTTGTATTTAGAGAAAAACCCAAGTATGTACAATTTTTCTGAAAAATATATTCAGGATTGTAGATAATTCCATCAATGTGTAATTTAAAAAAACTTTCTGAATCCATCAAAAGAAAAATCCACTCAAAAAGAAAGTAGCAGTTGATTTATTAAAGGTAACACTTTCCCCACCACTCAGAAAAAGAGACCAGGGTTGTTGTACTGGAGGGAGCGGCTGTGTAAGCTCTGGGAAGCTTTATCCCATTCCACCGCTGCAATTTCTTGTGCCCACAGGCTTCGTCCAGGGGTCAGGGTGTCGGGATTATCGGAGAAAAAAAGAAATGAAGGGGGGTAAAACTGCATGTAACCCCTCCTCTTCCACTCTCCCTTCTCACCAGCGGCCTCCATCCATAAACTTGTGCCAGCTGTTGCCTCGTGCTAAAGCCTGCTTAAGAGACACAGACCTAAAGACCAGATCAAGAGCAGAGCTCCACTGTGTGGTTCTTGCGCCACCAACCACTCAGGTCGGAGCGGTCGGTGCAGGCGGCCCAAACACTGACTGCACTGTGCTCAGGGGTGCAAGTTTAATTTGGAAGTAGACTCTGGATCAAACTCTGGGACACAAATCACAGTGACATACAGCAGGCAGTCCAAACAAAGGCCCATTTGTCCGACTGGACTCACAAGATTGAAACAGATTTACACAAACATGAGTGAAAAAACTGAAATTAAAAACATAAATGAAGTAAGTAGAGGGAGCTTCTAAAGGTTCAAAGTAATAGAAACAGAAACAGAACAATTCAGCATTTAAAATATAATCTCTCACAGACTTATTTATGTCATAATTCTCTCTTAGACTCTTTAACTTCAACTTTTTTGCTTCGAGGGAAATAAAGAAGCGGTTAGGACAGAAAGGTGGAAGGACAGAAATAAAGGGAATCACTGCGTCCATGTGCAAATGCATACATCGTGGACGGGCGACTGGACGGCTGCAGGGGGGCGAAAGCTTTGTGGGACAGACCATCAAAAAGCATGTGACAGTTTGGGGGTGAGGAAAAGGCCCGTGGGACAGACACATCTCGAGTTCAGGCAGGGGTTAGTGTGGCAAGAGGAGGGAGCCGCTCCTTCCACCTCGACAGTTCCTCCTCCATCACGTCACCATCACCGCAGCATCGTCACAACCTCCGGCGACGCCACCACTATCACGGAAATCTGCAGTAGCATCCCTAAACTCTGCGTGAACCCTGACGAGTCTGTTAATTTGGCCACGAGGTCAGGAGGTTTTTGGGATGGGATGTTTGTGTTTAAATCCATAAAAGACAGGGTGAATCGGAGTTCACGCTGACCTAAAATAACTTATCCGAGTGTTCATAGAGATGTTCACTGGAATTTAACTTCCTTATGTGTTTAAAGTAAATATATATTTTACATTTATAATTGAAAAATTACACATTCGCTTTTAAATTTATATTCTAACATTAAAACACAGAAAATTGTAAATTATTGATGGAATCATTTACATGAGTTGTGTCTCATATTTACATGTATTGGTAATAATATAATAATACATATATTTATTCATCTTTTTATTTTGTATGGTTGTGCGTATTTGTGTGTGTGAGTTAACGTTCAATCTGTATTAATTAAAAAAACGGGATCTGAACGAACTTTAGATCAGCTGAGTGAGTTTAAAAAAATAATATAGTAAGTTATAACTTCTTTATTGAGTCCATTAAAAATTTAAAAATTAAAATAAACATTTAAAATTAAGGTGCAGTTTTTTAAAAATAAATAAAAATAAAAATAGCTAAAATATAAAACAAATATTAAATGATTAATTTAAAAAATACAGGTGACAAGTTTTTAGATTTTTATATGTTTTAACAATCGTGTATATATTATATCATATATTTTTTTGAAAGAACATA
>JAQNCA010000005.1:21845164-21856487 GCA_029783725.1 Acanthurus tractus
ATAGATAGATAGATAGATAGATAGATAGATAGATAGATAGATAGATAGATAGATAGATAGATAGATAGATAGAGTTTAGAAAAGCAGAATAACAACCTCTTGCAGGCTTATCGAGGCTAAAACACAGCAGGACCCTGCAGAGTTTGCGACAGCTCAGCGGACAGATATTGAGCTGTGTAGCTGCTGTAGTCCTGGTTGGGCTGGCGATGACGACATCCGAGTCCTCCCCCCTCAGTTATCATATAGATGTAAAATGGAATCACTGAAGCTTAATCTGTCATATGTTTCTGCTGCTATAGGAGCCGGCCCACTGCAGGGATAATGGAGAGCCTGAGCTGTAATTCTCTGCGTCCATACAGCCTCTTCTCTCCTTCCTCAAACCCTAATGCAACCCCCCCCCCGCCTCCATCGCTGATTCCTGGTTCTGTTGGCCTTTTTCTCCACGCAATCACTCTCTCCTCTCTTTCTTCTGCCACCTCACACCTCCATACCTCCCTGCTGGTCTCTGCTCTCTCTCTCTCTCTCATCTCTGGCACTCCCTGTGGGGAGACCGTAGCCTGGCAGGGCATGGCTGCTTTATTGAACAGCGTCTCCTCATCTTTCTTTTTATCGAGCGGCCCGGCCGTCAGCGAGCCTGCCAGCCTCTTCCTATTGCACCCCATTTGTCTTCATGTTTGGGCAGCCATTCTCTGCTGGAGTCTGAAGCACGTCAGACAAGCCACGTGTGCCGTTCCAACACGGCACGTAAACACTGTGCATGTCCAGATACTCACACACACACACACATACACATAGCTCCACATGCACACGCTTACTGTACAGTATGTCATATTGCACAGAGTTTGCCGTATGGGGGAGGGGAGGTCCTAGCCGTGCTCATGCATCATAGTCAAATTGAGAAAGGGATTTGCCTCCAGCCACATATGTTCCAAACTCAACTTGGAAACCTTCACATGCCTGCAATGTTCCATTCTGCAGGACTGCACACATGTACAGTTATGGGCACATTTGTGTTGATGTGTCACACGACTTTGAAGCATACTGCACGAACGGAGTCCATGCTGAGCTTCATACGTGCAAAAACACCCACTTCAGTGCCGGATATAAGCCCTTGTCGTGGCGATGGGAAGGAGCATGTGCAGCTCACAGTGCTGCAGACATACAAAGACTCCCACAGAGAGGCTTGTGCTAAATCCCCTGAAAAGTTATGAATGATGCTCTAACGGCAAAGTAAATCGTCCGAGGAGAAAAATCAATTTAGAAAATTGCTTGAATTCTTGCAGGCCTGTTTCATTGTCATTAAGAGATCACACAGAAGGGAGGGGATGAGATGAATGTCTCCTTGTACTTAGGGGGCAAGTGCATAGCTTATACAATGGTCTCCAAGGGCTTATTAGTTTCGTGTCTGTTCCAACAACCTCTATTGGTTCTTCTCAGTGCCTTTTAAAGGCACTGACCAACAATGAGTGAAAGGGGGAATTTAAATTATCGATCAGAAACTCTCAGGAGAAATCTACTCAAACTCTCATGTCGATTTTCACAGAGCTGATGACTTCTGCCTGGTGTTTGCCGCAGAGCAACAGACTCTCATAACGGGTAGTGACTGCCACCATGTTTGATATTATCTTTAACAACCTCAAGTAGCAATTCTTTGGTGTTCAGTGATGACATATAAATGCAATACGGCGTGATAGTGAGGGAGTGAACAGATGTTGCCATTATCTCGAGCCAAGATGTGCACGATCCATGAATTCAGCTCCCAGTCGCTCTCTCTCTCCGTCTTTGTTTCCTCCAGGCTTTTGTTGCCCAACAACGGCTTAAATTAGATCACCGTCCAGCGTTTTGCTCTGATGATTAGCTCATAAGCTACTGCAGACGCCCATGATCACTGAGGCGTGAGTGGAACAAGATACAGAGAGAAAGACTGACTTGTTGTCATGCACAAGTCCTCCGATAACCATATGTTCCTGCATGTAAAATCACTCCGTGTTCGAGCCTGCAACATTTCCCATGGGCAACACACATTTAGCCGCCGAGGAAACAGAAACTGTGGAAATACTTATTTAGGCCACGTTAGACAGGATTCTACCTGCACTGCAACACCGATGGATTTGTGCAGGAAAACTAATCCCAGTTCCTGTTTTCAGAGGAAACGTTCTGAAAGAAAGAGAGTGTGCATTTGTTAAAATGCATGCAAAATGGAACATTTGTAAATTTCTAATCGCTGTTATACCATTCAGTCATTCATAGCACCACACTGTGGAGGGATGTGATGGAGCAGCAGAGGCCACGTAGCAGTCAGTGCTTCAGGGTTGCTAAATTAGCACTTTCGGCTAAATGTTGCAGCTGTTCTCATGTGTCTCCTTAGCTTTCTGCTAACTACAAGCCTGCATTTCTAAAACTTACTTCACAGTCATGTTGCTGACATAATGTGTCTCATCGTATCTTACATTATCAGTTTAACTGTCAGTGAGGTCTTGCAGAACAGGTATTTTATTACAGTAAAGTTTTTCTGACAGTTGAAACATTCAGTCATGCAGAAAAATCATGAATGGCTAAGCTCTTATATTAGTGAAGAGCTTCAGAATGGATTTATTTATGCACTAAGAATCAACTTTTCTGGCTAAATGTTAAATTTTGAAGAATTTGGCCCCAAGCCTTCACATATTTATTTACCAGACAAACGACAAATGTAGAAAAGGATGTTAAATGACAGTTAACTGGTAACCTGGATTAGAAAATTGCTTGTTATGTAACGTTATGTTATGAGACAGTTGCATATTTCATTCCTTGTGTGCCATCAAGCAGAAGGAAAAGCAAAAGTTGCCCAACTGAGGCACAGCTGTAGCCTTTTACAAGTGAGGGCCACACAGATAAAGCAAGAGAAATAGTGCTGAGTAAATCCCAAGGACCAAAAAACATCTCTTTTAAATTGAACTTTGCTGTGTTTTTTTGTCCTCCCCTGCAGTGCTTAGCAACAGTTCAGAGTGCAAACATTTTACTGCACATTATGTGAGTAAAATAGGAGTTTGTGTAAGTGAGTCCAAGTGTGTGCAGGTTTGAGCGCGAGCAAAACAAACCGACAGAAAGAAAGTAGGATTTTTAGATAGAAAGTTCTTGACGGTTCCAGTCTTTAGATCGATAACAGCAACATTAAAACTGATTTCACATTTCTCCAAACCATCGAGTGGCAGTAACATCTACAGCACAGATGTGGGGAAGGTGGTGGTGGGTGGAGGTGGTGGTGGAGATGTTTTAAAGAAGTCAGGAGTTCACAGTCTTGTGGGATGACATGTTGTTGTAGCCGGCGGTGTGAACAAGCCTCCTGATGCAAGAGTGTGATTACAGAACACGATTACAGTTAACGGCTGTGTGAGTTCATACATGTTAATACAAGCACGGACTGACTGAACACTCTGGCTGTGGGCTGTCATGAATATTGATCTGCATGGAGGTGTAAACCTGTGTGTGTGTGTGTGTGTGTGTGTGTGAGGGATGTTTAAATGACTACGTGAGCTGTGTTTTTCAATCTTGTCGAGTCCACTGTGACTGTTTGCTTCTGTAACAGCGCTTTTCCTTGATAGTGATCATTAAAATTTCATCTTATGCGATTACCGGAGGTTGTTTCTACTTTCTACGAGAGTCGCTTCTGTTATTAAGAAGTAAAAAAAAAGGGGTTTGTGTTGTTCCTGGCTTTTAGAAAGTTTGATTTGGTAAATGTTAAAGAGTTTCTGCTGAATAGATTAATTAAAATAGAATATTTTTCAGGGAAAAGAGATATGAAATGCAGCATTTAGACTGAAGAGGCTTTTAGTCTCTTAGTCAATTGTCTTGCTTGTGTTTCCTTGTAGATAAGCATCACCTTATTACTGTTTTTGATTTATTTTAAATATCCTTGTTTCACATGCTAACTTGATTTTATTTGTCATGAACAATTTTAGAGACAAAAGAGGTAATTATCCTCCATCCAAGGCTTCCTGGTGTTTTAAAACCTTCATTCAAAGCTGCTGAGTAAACACAAATTTAAATGTCTTCCTCTCAGAGAGCATTCACAGCCCTGTGCACACCCATGTGAGCTCAAAGGTCCATTAAAATGAAAACATGTCGCACAGCTTCTCTTAAGCACATCTTGCTTATCGATGGTGCGCTGCAGTGTTTGTTATTGGATCATTATATTATATTTTTTGGCAAAGTAAACTCTGAATTTCTAAAGTTTAAAATCAGCATGTTTCAAACAAAGTGCATCTTTGGTCTGTCGTACAGATCCTAAACCTCCTTCTCTGGCAACTCTCACTAAATTTAGAGGAGGAATATATCTAACAATATGCATG
Organism: Acanthurus tractus; assembly: GCA_029783725.1. Classification (NCBI taxonomy): domain Eukaryota; kingdom Metazoa; phylum Chordata; class Actinopteri; order Acanthuriformes; family Acanthuridae; genus Acanthurus; species Acanthurus tractus. The sequence goes on from JAQNCA010000005.1 coordinate 21,849,496, forward strand.
ACCTTTTAAAAAACTGACAATCTGAGAATCACATCTACTTAACACACTGAGCGTTGCTGTAGCTGCTGTGTGATGTGAGACTGTGTATGTAGCACAAAGGTTTTTTAAAAAAATCAAGGTATCTATAGCCTGAAACTGAGATCACACACGTCTTTAGTTTTTAATTAATATTTTAGCTTCGGACGTTGACCAGTTCAGATCTGTTCAGCATCTATTTGACGGCTGATTGATACGAACAAGTGAACATTTATTTAAATGGTGGTAGTTGTAGTTTGTTGAGGAGTCAGAACAAAGCTTTGTGTGTTACTTCATGTGCTGTTTGTAGCCGTCTCCTCTGTGTCTGGCTGTGACTCAGATAATCGACTCTCTTTGCCAAGAAAGTTGTAAAATACTGCAGGTTTTTCTTTATTCCTCTGCTGCTGATTGAAACAGTGCAGCTAATCCACTCATTGTTTCCGTTTAAAACTCCTCCTGCTGTCACGCTGACGGATGACAAACACGACGTGCTCAGAGCCAAATCTGCAGGTTTGTTGCATCACACATCTACACACACACACACACACACCTACACACACACACACATGCACACACTCACAAAAACAGGCTGAAATATGTCAAAATCCACTCGCAGAACTGGAACAATGTCTCAAACAGACTTTGATGTTTTCCAGAAAATGTGTCATGATTCCTGTTGTGATCTCTGACTTTTCCTGAATCAGGTGAACATTTTTTTTTAATTTGAGTGAAATGACTCAAAAACTCTTGGAGATTGCCATAAAATTTGGCAAATGAATTGTTTGCAATGCTTTAAGCTCAAACACTTTTAATAAAATTATTGTCCTATTTAAGAAATCACAACACTGTTCTTGGTGCCATTTCAGTTTGTGAAAGACATGCTGCAGTTTTTTTTATTCATTTATTTTCATGATGAGACATGAATGTTGTCCTGAAAGAAACAGCGTGTGTGTAAAATGAAGAAAACGTCTCTGTTGGTTTCATGTTTCACTGGAGGAAAGTCACAAACTCCTCATTGATCCACACAGATGTTTTCTTTGTTTCATGTTTTAGGCTCATGCTTCATGTGAATGTCACCGCTTGGTCTGTTTCTGCTTCACTTTGTTGAACATTGCCTTCATCAATAGGCCACTTCTCCATTTTAGCCGTGGGTGACAACTTCTTTGTGATCTTTTGATTATTTTCCTCTGACTTTTTTTGTTGTAAATGCTCATAAAAACAGATGGAATTGAACCGAATTATGGATTTAGGAAGTAATCGTTGGAAAACCATCAACGTTAGATGAAAGGTGGCCTTTTCTTCCCAAACGTGGTCGTTTAGTACAGTTATTTACAGTTCTGCCTTTGGCGACATGACATACAAACTAGTTTGATTCGAGCAAACTGAACCTTTAATGCTGCGGCTTATCAAAGGAGATGCCACTGCAGAGCGAATAACACAGTCGTCCAAAAACTTTCCAGCTAAAATGAAACCACCGTACAGAATGTCACTGATGGCAGTGAGCGGCACGACAGCACAACATGCTCATACATAATGGGGTGCCAACCCGTGTGGGTCTGCAAGCCCTGTGCAGAAGCAACACAATGATAGTGATCAATAACAGTCGTGCTAACAGAGTGACCTGCACACCCTCACACACCACTTAGAAATACATCAGCCTACCTACTAACAACTCTGCAGCTTGTTATTCCCTCCCTCGGGCCTCCGTGCAGTAAGGAGGGCTAAGGGCAGCCGTAGCCTCATATATATCCGTGGTGGGAGGTGGAGTTTGAAGGTGACAGACAAAGTCTACAACTCGCCAAAGTGGCTCAAGGTTGCTGCTCACCCCGGAGGCTTCTCACTGAGAGGAGGGGAAAGGACAGAGTGACAGCTGTGAAATGAATCAGCCCACACCTGAAGTGCCATGAAAAAAGAGGCAAAGACATGAGCACTGGATGCTTTTGTTCACCCAGATTGTAAGATCGTTGCACGTTTTCAGACATTTCTTTTGTGTTTGACACTGTTTGATCAATTTGTTTTAATGAATTTCTTTTGGCAGACATTTGGGAGAACTGTTTTTGAAAACAAGCCACTTGGAGATGATATTTTATTACCTATTGTCAAACTTTACTTTCCAAAATAACTGCTTCAGCACTATTGTTTGTCTGCGTGTGAGAGAGTGATTTGTTAAAAGTGAACAATTACTTTATTTTGATTCATTCATCTTTTATTGAATCTGGAGGAAAGTTTTGCCCTGATGACTCATGAATCTCCCAAATGAAGAGCTGAACAAGCCATTAGGAGAGCTGTGAGTGATGTCATGTCAGCCGAGCGCCGCCGCAGAGCGCCGTACAGCCGGTTGTTGTTTGTAATTGTTCACCGTGTTGCAGGTGCAATCAGTCATCGTGAGGCGGTCAGTGGGAGTCCGGCCTCAGTGACCCCTGCACGGGGCAGCAGAGTGGAGGGAACAAACAGTGCAAGGTGAAGCTCTGCACGAGTAAGGTGGCAGAATGATATAAAAAAACAAACAAAGAGATTCCTGTTAGAGATAAATACACATGCTTACACACTCACACATCTGCATCCAATGCATAATGGCAGTATGTTGCTATAAGAAGTCGTTAGAATAAATCTGTGGATGGATGGATGTGTCCCACCGGCCGCGCTCTGCCAAGCTGACGTTGTTTTTGTTTGAATTATTTCCTCATGTCCTGGACTTTGCCTGAGACATTACTGGCTTTACATCATTAGCAAAGTCAAACAAATAAACTCCCACAATCATGAGCCTTCAGGGGACGCTGCGCTTCACAAATGTCTCAGTTTATCTGCAATATTTACTGTTTCTGTAAATAATCCATGTCTTCCGCAGCGGAAAATGTTACATTAACATCAGTATTATTGTTCTCCGGGCATGAAGATGTAGGAGTTATTGCTGGACGATGGATAAATGTGATAAATAATAAACCACTCAGATGTTTGTCTGGGTTCTTTAATGTTTTGGTATTTTCTCTTAAAATACAACACCATGATTCAGATCAAGTGACAGACATTTTATGTTCGCTGCTGTTGTGAAACTCGGCTCGTGTTGCATTTCCACCTCATCTTTTGTTCACGTCATTGTCTGCAATGTATGGAGAGAGGGTGGCATGTTTATCCTCACATCCTAAATGAACTGTTGTTTTCAACCAGTAAAACGTCAAACAGAGAGATGAAACACTGCTGGAAAATAATAATAATCCGAGAGAAACTGGTCCACCTGGTCAGAGAGGCCAAATGTTAAAGGTGCATAACAGCATTTACTGATTTATATTTCTGTGTCTCTCGTTTTTTTTCTTTGTGCATCGACTCTATGAACTTTGATATGAAGCCACAATGTCATAAAAACAATAATAGTAATATTTGCTCATGTAAATCAGCCGTTTGTTGAGTTAGTGCATGTTAATCGACACCCACGTCTTTTATTTGTTCGTATTCATGACTTGTTGTTTCAGCATCTAATTATTTAAATAACCGTACAGAGGTGGTTTAAATTATTTAGTGAAGAGTCCAGTAACAATCTGTGTGTGCAAACATGAGAACAAAAACAGTCAAGAGCAAATCTTAACCCCCCAGTGACCAACACTAACTGTCATGCCAACCATGTAGCGTGGTAATGTATGACCGAGCCTCAGCATCCTCTGAGTGTGACATGCTTTATTTACGGGATGTCACGGCAGCGGGAGGAAACATACTCACTATGTGGGGTAGGGGTGGGGGGTCTGGGGGTGGGGGGGTGTCAAGGGTACCAGGATGCCTCCCTGCGTCACGCTAATGTAGAGCAATGACAAACACAACGATGGCTGTGAAATCCTTCCTCTGGGCGTCTGCAGATGATTCTGATGACGTCACCACATGAGGAACCTCAGGAGACTAGTTACTTCCTGTTTTATTTTGTAAACTCTCGTGTTTTTGTTTCCCCACTTCCACGTCCTCTCAAGTTTCCCTCCTCTGTGATCACCTGCCCCGCCCTAATGAGCCTCACCTGTGCTGATCACCTCACCTGTGTCTCGTTGCTCCCGGTGTGTATATAGTCTCTGTGTTTCCTCTTTGTCTCTGTCTGTTGTCATTCTCTGTCTTTGGTTCTCAGTCCTGTTTCTATCATCTTCTTCTGCATCCTGCCTTGTTTCCATGAGCTTCCTGTTCTTTTATTATAGTTTTTGCATTTTCCTGGTTTTCAGATTTCTTTCTGCTGCCTGTTCTTGTTTTATACCAGTTTTTTATTTAAAAAACTCACTTTTTGTTCATCCTGTATTTGTGTTCTTGCTGTTGGGTCCTTCATAATAACCATGTCACTGATGAAGTGGTGACTCTGGAATGACTGGAGAGTCAAAACCATCCCTCTCTTCTCGCCTCTGATCACAACCAGCAGTGATGTCATGTTGAACCGTACACTTTTTTTTTTTTTTCATTCCCTTGCAAAACCCTTTGGACGTCTCACAAAGCTCTCTGTGTGTCTTCTGAGGAAGGTTAGGCAACATGGGCTGCAACCAGCAGAACCGCTGCGGGTGTAATTACAGATTTGGTCTCGGTGGTCACTCAGCAGCTCCGTTCTTTCGTTGCAGCTAATGTTCAGATAACCAGTTGTTACTGCTGATGTAATAATGAAAATGGTCGAAGCTAAAGCTGCGGCTGATGTGATTATAAATGCTGGGATGCATCAGTTTTCTTAAGCCTCAAACTAACCAAAGACTCGCTGAAACTGTAGATCAAACAGTAAATAGATGATGGAGCGTCACCCACTGGTTAGTGCACCACCACTTCAAAGCCTGAGTTTTGGCATCACAGCCTTCATCATCATCATATTGTTTTTGGAGACACAAATCACTGTAATTGGATGAGAGAGCATTGCTACATCTCTGTCCTGATTGGATCTGACTGTGAACTTGAGGAAAGGCCCAGATAATCACTCGTCAATCACAAAGTAGCCAAAAACTGAGGAGGTCTTGCTGGATGGTTTATTTTGCAAAGAGGAGCATCACACTGTACTGCAGAAGACCTGAAACTAGTGATTGAAACCACAAACTGTTGGGTCGTTTTCACATGAGCTTTAACTTCTTATCTGTAGAGAAACTCAGTCCAACTGGGTCCAGTCACCTTTTTCTGCTCAAATCAAAGTTGTAATTGGCTCAACATGAGCGAAACATCTGTAACTGATCACCTGAGCACCAGAGTCAGATCCAGTCAGGAGCGTCTGGCTTTGCTTCCTCTGCCAGTGTCAACACGCAGACAGTCACAACAACAGTGATAAAGTTAAAGCAGTAACCAAACAAAACCACAGCTTCAGCCAGAAGTCCAACAAAAATCTTGGGCACAGCCAAAAAAGATCTCAGCTCCCGTCCTCAGCCAGGCGTGCACGGTCATGGGAAAACACACATATATCGGCAAAATGTATCTGGATCCGATGAAACTGTTTTAGTTGAAACATGTCGTGTTTCGGTGCAGCCGGTGGCGGCTGTTAGCATGTGAGTGTACAAAATGGGCCAAAGGGAAGCCTGGTTGTTGTGTATTTATATGGCGATGGTGTCAGATACAGTTGCTAAGAGACTGTAGACGGATGATGGATGGTGACAAGCGAGTCAAGTGAGTTTTTTTTTATAAATGAATATATAAATAATGCCAAATCACAATATAAGTTCTCTACTTTACATATTAAGAAGGTTAAGACTCAAATCTATGAATCACTGCATAAATCACTGCCAGAACAAAACCAGGCAGGCAAAGTGGACACATCAGCAGCAGACTGAGGACCGAAACATTAACAACCCCAGAGATATGTGGCTAATGATTAAAAAAAATTAAGTCTACAAAAGCAAGAGCGCCCCCACCGTGTGTGGGGCCACACTAGTGACGGAGCTTAACTCATTTTCTGCTTAATTTGACAAAAAGTCAGCTGAAACATTCACACCACCTCTGGAGAAGCATCCATTCTCTGTGGATCCTCCACAGGATGAAAAATCCTGCTAAGAGTGAATATGAGTAAAACTGCTGCATCTCCGGATGCTACCACACACATTTTTAACATTTTATCACATCTTGAACTTAGTATTTGAACACTCATGTGATTTTATGGTTTAGCAGTGGCATGAGATGCCTACAACACTTTTTATTTCAACCCCTTGTGACTCATAATGAGTTAGATGACGAATCTTGAAGCCTCTATTTCATGTTCGTTCAACACAGGTGAAATATACCATGATAAAGATGAAGTCAGGATCTCATGTCTGGACTCAGTGTTTTAAACTCTCTGACTTTGTTTATCTACAGTACAAACAGTGAATCTGTCTCAGATAAAATACAGTATTGTGATCCGACAAAGGAAACTTCTTCAAAGACACAAACATCTTCAGTGAAAAACAGGAAGGCAGAAAAAGAAAAGAGGGAAGACGCTTGAAGTATGTAATGCACGCACACGCACCATACTGTCACATCATTTGACAGCAGAGGCCATAAATGCTTGATGTTTTGTGGAAGTGAGAGCATGAGGATTAGCTTTTACCAGAGGTGCTGCCAGCTCTGACATGACAGGAGGAGGCAGGGAGAAGGTAGCAGCGTGACTGCTGGCTGCTGAGTGCAGCGCTGAAGTGGTCCCGCTGGATGGGCTCCATGGCCTGGTCGTGCACACACACGATGACACACACACACACACACACACGTAGAGGCATGTGCACATGGATGAGGTTCTGCACCTTGAAAACATAACAAACGCCATAGATAGCAGAACCAGAGGATAAAGTCATTTTCACATGCAGGCCAACAATGAAAAACAGTAGAAGGTCTGAACTGGGATGAGCACCAGCATCCCTGACGCTCTGTAACCGGGTACCAGTGATGTTCAGGGTGATTTTCAGCCACACACTGTGAAACCTTCCTGTCCTGGATGGTGAACATGCTAGTTTGTGATGTTTCCAGTTCGATTTCATCATCTGCAAAAGCTCACAAGAACTTGGCTTAGATCGGAA
>JAQNCA010000005.1:21903338-21918906 GCA_029783725.1 Acanthurus tractus
CATTTCCAGTACTCCCTGAAAACAAAGAACAAAAATCTGTCAATATGGTGTTATCCAGTACACTGGGAATCAATGTTACGTGTAGTGTACTGCAGTCAATATTGTACTTACATCCACATATGCTTGTTTGAGCTCTCTTTCTTTGAGAGTTTCTCTCAAAAGGCACCTCATAAAGTTGTTTCATTCTGATTTGGTGTCGCTTGAGAATGCAAGCCAATGTGGACAGACTGGCTTGTTGAATGTTGTTGAGGTGTTGTCTTGGATAATGTGGCTTTGAATTTCTCCTAATCTGTTTCCATTTTTTTCAAAACCAAGTTTACAATGGCAGCTTCCTGTACCCCGGTGAACATTTCGCCCCTTCCTCCACCATTGTTGTGTCTCTCAGTCCTTTAGAAAAACAGCCATCCATCCATTTTCTTCCGCTTATCTGGGGTCAGGTTGCAGGGGCAGCAGCCTAAGCAGGGAAGCCCAGACTTCCCTCACCACAGCTACTTCATCCAGGGGGATCCCAAGATGTTCCCAGGCCAGCCGAGAGACATAGTCTCTCCAGCATGTCCTGGATCTGCCCTGGGATCTCCTACCGGTGGGACGTGCCCTGAACACCTCACCAGGGAGGCGTCCGGGAGGCATCCTAATTAGATGCCCTAGCCACCTCATCTGGCTCTTTTCAATGCAGACGCGCAGCGGTTCTACTCCGAGATCCTCCTGGATGACCAAGCTTCTCACCCTATCTCTGAGGAAGAGCCCAGCCACCCTATGGAGGAGGCTCATTTTGGTCCCATGTACCCACAATCCTGTTCTTTCAGTCACTACCCAAAGCTCATGACCATAGGTGAGGGTAGGAAAGACGATCGACTGGTAAACAGAGAGCTTTGCCTTTTGGCTCAGCTCCCTCTTCACCACGAAGGATCTGTGCAGAGTCTGCATTACAGCAGACGCTCTGGCGATCCGCCTGTTGATCTCCATCCTCCATCCTTCTCTCACTCATGAACAAGACCCTGAGATGCTCAAACTCCACTAGGGGCAGGATCTAAACCCCGACCCAGAGAGGGCACTCCACCCTGTTACGGCTGAAAACCATGGACTAGAATTTGGAGGTGCTGATTCTCATCCCGTCCGCTTCACAATGGCCGCGAGAGTTGAAGGTCATGGCCTAATGAAGTCAACAGAACCACATCAGCTGCAGAAAGCAGTGACCCAATCCTGAGGTCACCAAACCGGAGCCCCTCAACGCCCTGACTGCGCTTGAAATTCTGTCCATAAAAATTATTAACAGAATCGGTGACAAAGGGCAGCCCTGACAGAGTCCACGAGTCCGACTTACTGCTGGCCAATGTGGACTAAGCTCTGGGACCGGTCATACAGGGAACAGACGGCCCATAACAGGGGGTCTGACACCTAATGCTCCCGGAGAACCCCACACAGGACTCCCCGAGGGACACGGTCGAACGCCTTCTCCAAGTCCACAAAACACATGTGGACTGGTTGGGCGAACTCTCATGCATCCTTGAGGACCCTGCTGAGGGTATAGAGCTGGTCCACAGTTCCACGGCCAGAACGAAAACCACATTACTCCTCCTAAAAAAAAAGGTTCGACTACACGGCGACTGCCCTTGATGTCCACGCAATGTTGCATAGACGTGTCAACCATGACAGCCCCACAACATCCAGGGCCTAAAGGAAAGCGTGTCAGTGGGATTGAGGAGGTCTTCAAAGTATTCCTTCCACCGATCCACAACATCCCGAGTTGAGGCCAGCAGTGCACCATCCCCACCAACCACAGTGTTTCCAGCACACTGCTTCCCCTAATGAGATGCCGGATGGTGGTCCAGAACCTCTTCGAAGCAGTACAGAAGTCCTTCTCCATGGCCTCACCGAACTCCTCCCATGTCTGGGTTTTTGTTGCGGCGACCGCCGAAGCTGCATTCGGCTTGGCCTGTCGGTACCTGTCTGCTCCCTCATGAGGTCCGACAGGCCAAAAAGGTCAGATAGGACTCTTTTTTCAGCTTGACGGCATCCCTCACCACCGGTGTCCACCAGCTGGTTCGGGTATTGCCGCCCCAACAGGAACCAACCACCTTACGGTGGCCAAGCAGCGATCAGCCGCCTCAACAAAGGAGGCACGAAACATAGCCCCCTGGACGCAATGTCCCCTGCCTCCCCCATAACATGGTAGAAGCTTTCCCAGAGGTGGGAGTTGAAGCTCTTTCTGACGGGAGACTCTGCCAGACATTCCCAGCAGACCCTCATAATATGTCCTCCCCCACCATTGGAGCCAACTCACCACCAAGTGGTGATCAGTTGACAGTTTTGCCCCCTCTTCATCTGAATGTCCAAGACATGCGGCCGCAAATCAGATGACATGACTACAAAGTCAATCATCAAAATGCAGCCTAGGGTGTCCAGGCGCCAAGCGCACATATGTACACCCTTATGCTTGAACATGGTGTTCATTATGGACAATCTGTGATGAGCACAGAAGTCCAATAATAAAACACCATTTGGGTTCAGATCAGGGGGGCCTTTCCTCCAAATCACGCCCCTCCAGGTCTCACTGTCGTTGGCAACGTGAGTGTTGAAGTCCCCCAGCAGGACGAGGGAGTCCCCAGAAGGAGCGCTCTCCAGTACTTCCTCTAAGGAATCCAAAAAGGGTGGATACTCTGAACTGCTGTTTGGACCATAGGCACAAAAAATAGTCAGGAGCCGTCCCCTCACCGGAAGGCGTGGGGGGACAAAGTGATACACTATGATTACATAGTGTGAAAGAAATTTTGGTGACATACTTCTTCTCTAGTCTAAATGTCGGGATGACAGAGGTGACAGTAAAATGGTTTAGGTTGGGCTGCACTTTCTGTCCAGCCTCTCGCATTGTCAGCCAATGGTTGATTACTTGATCAACTAAGGTCACATGATTTCATTTGAAAGTTGTTGTCTTCTTTGGACATGAACTCCTCTACCACTTCTACCCCTACCTCTCACCCTCCCTCTTCCTCTTCCTATCTCTGCAATGTCTTTCATTGTTTTTTTGTTTTTTTTTTAAAAAAAGGTGCTCACTTGTGGTCTTTTTATAGTGCTTACTTCCTGACTTCAGTGGTAACAATTAATCATTGAGGTGTTTGGCCAGGTGGCACATATATTGGCCAATTAGCTCATGTAGTGTCATTTTGAAAGGCAGTGTTTCGAAATGGCAAACATGTGACCTTATGTCAGATTGTTGTATCTTGTGCAGAGAACCGTGTTCAGTGCATTTAAAAAGTGACATTTTGAATTGCAAAATGCGTGTAAAGCAAAAAATGTGTTTAGAGTTTTGGAGACTTGAGAAGAGGTTTTTGCTCTCTGTGTGTCAGTTTAAATAATTGTGCTATGCATGTCATTTTAGTGTGTTGTCTTTTTCCTCCACTTTATTTCAAACACATATGGAGGCTTGTTGCTGACGTGCTTTTTTAAGGAGGAAGAACAGGAGGCAATTGGCTCAATACTACAATGGTGAGTAGATCATCATTAAAAGCCATACACAGTTGTTAACACTGGAATCAAACTTGCTCTGACATTATGTTCCCATAAAAACTACAACTAACAAATATTTTGACTGTGTCAGTATTTACTGTGGTCAATCAAATGAGCAGAGTTATGGGCCTCTGTCTCAGCCTCTGTCTGTTCTAATTCAGCCTCAGAAGTCTAAAATCTTAACTTGACAAGCGACAATTAACCGAATGTTGAGCAAATGCTTAGAGAGGATCAAGCCTGCACTTATGCACACAGTGCACAGATGACCCCTTGAAAAGATGCTTTATGCATGCTGGAATTTGTTCTGTGAGCTAAGGTTGCCTAGTTTTAATGTGTGAAGGTATTGAGATTATGAGACACAAAAGTGGTTAAGCATTTAATGCCATCATGCCCTCCAAGCTCATCATCAAGCTCAGAAGCATAGAGCACAGTTTGGTCCTGCACCACCAGGCTCGAGCACAGCTTTACCCTGCAGACCAAGAGGCTGCTGACGTGCTCCAGTGCACTACACTTATACACTTTGCCTTCATAAGGCTTCAGCTGTACAAACTCTACCTGTTTAAACCTATGTGTGTTATCTTTCAACAGCAATCACATACTTCATATACATTCACTACATTACTGCACACCCAGTTAACATTACAGTTTATGTTTGTCACTACCAATAACCAGTAACAATATTATGTTGTCTAAAATTCATTTATTAATTTAATCCTCTTAACTCTTAAATATATATTTTATTCTTATTTTAACCTCTTACAAACATGTAAAAGCATTGTTGAAAGGCATGAGTATTTTTTTTTACTTTTTTATTTTTACCACAGTCAGTTACCGAATGATGTTTTGTCAAAAAGAGCTTGACAAAAAGGGAGATTGTATTGCTATGCTGATTACTCCTATTTACTATGGTTTTTTTTACGAGTAGTCATGATCATGATGTTAATTTTAAGGCAATGATGTGTACCTAAATTTGTTTTGGAGCCATATACAAAAATATGACTGTTAGGAGTTATGTGATAATGGTCTTAGAATGATAACCATAGGATTCAAAATAAGTATGGATAAATTGCATGTATCACTTAAAATCCATACAGATACAGGCAACTTACCTATCTTCCTAACAATTTTAGAGAAAAAAAAGGCTAACAGAATTGACTTCTCAACTCTACTGCTATCAGGAGTGATTTGTTTAGAAAGTATTTAAGTGTACTATGGGTTCAATGTTGTAAATTACAAAGCACTGAAGATGCTAGAAGTCAACATCACACATCCAAGTTGGGAGCTCAGGATAAGAAGAGCAAGGTTTCATAGGCTGATGCCATTTTAAAGGAGGCTCCATGAGACTCCTGTCCAATCATGAGCTACCACCTGCAATTCACAGAGGAAAGACATACAAAACATGGCAGGGTGACACCAAATACAAATTATGACTCAAATTCATAACAGGGGATCTTTGTAGATGTTTTTTTTTTCATTAAGGACATCTCAAGCTCTAACTATGCCAGCAGAGCTAAATAACATTCTTAGACACTCTTTTTATCTTGGACACCCGTTTGACTTAAAAACAGCTTTGTCACAGGATGTAAGAATACTAAATTTTAAAAACACAAAGTATAGTCTCTGTATGGAATATGCTGTCTTTCCTTTCATTTAGCTGAAATAATTCAAAGAGCATTAATTACATTTGCCCTGGTGCAATAACTACTTCATTTTAGAGTAGTACCTGGCTATATTTTATTCTTTTATTATTTTTTATTGATTTATTTATTATTTAAATACGTCAGTTTTTTTTTTGTTTTTTGCACTGACCAAGACAAGCACTTTCAATTTTATTGTATTTTGCATAACGACAATGAAGGAGTTTCAATTCTTATTTAATATAACTGTCATTTTAATTAAAAACAAGCAAACTGTGTTCCAGGACTCAAATAAAGGCGAGGTGGAATCTGTGTTTAATATCAGTGATGCCTTGTGCACAGACACAGTAAAAGTTAATTGACAGTCTTTATTAGCTGTTGGGCTTTTAATGTGAAGATGTCCACCAAATTACCCTACATATCTTTAACTTTTGTTTACATTGAATACATATAAAAAAGTAGCTGTAAATAAAAAAAGAGGGGTTTATGAAATTGAGTAAGAAAAGTTGCCATGTACAACATTGGACTTCTTTGTTGCCATGTCACCTCTTGTGTTAAGGTAAGCTTTTTCCTTTCAGTCAGGCTCCAGTGCCTGTGGCAGGGCTGTGAGAAAAAAGTAGTGCCTGTAAGCGCAGGAGATATAGAGTCTATGCTCTTTTACTGAGAGAAGAGTGTGTGTGAGACATGCACGCTTGTATACACATGAGTGCCCACGAATTCTCAGGCTGGCCAGCGTGCTTGTGCAGCAGTCCTGAGTACGACATTGTCTTCACTGGCAATAAAAATGATGGATGTAAAGGGCAGCACCAGTCAATTGCTTAGCCAGACATAAGGACAGAAAAAGCTGAATAAAATCACATATTTTTCATTTTTTATTCCTCTCTGTCTTCTTCTTGCTTTCCGTGATTGCCTCATGACCGCCACTCCCAAGCCACCCAAACACTAACACACATCTCTTTTACTGCTCACTAGTTCATCCAACACTTTTTCTCATTCTTTTAGTGCCTTAAACCATGACCTGTGAATTAAGGAGGAGCCTCAGAGGTTGATATGCATTATAAGCAGATCAATACTTGCTGCACTTTTGAGAGGCCTCAAGGTTTCCGAATTACCATGAGAATATTAAAGTCAAAGCTAGTTGCGGCAGGTATGGAAAGCCAAAAAGGTCACAGTTCACCTTAATATATCTGCCACAAGGCATTTTAAATTCAGCAACAGGCTTTTATTTTAAGCTAACAGACATTTAAAACATCTGACATCACAAGGTGTCACCGGTGATGGCTTTTGTTAGATGCCTGGTGGCATTTGATATTGGTCTCTGCCATGTTATTTTCAAAGCTAATAAATTTGACTATTAACAAGCCAAATAGTGAAGAAGACAGGGAGATCTCACTAAGATCAAGTACTAATCTCCTGTGCTGTTTGTTTGAGTAGCCTAAAGACTATACCAAGTATACAATTAATAATAGCCAGGGCTGATGGCTTTATTCTAAAATGGGATATACACTACCATTTAGTTAGGGAAAAGAGAAAGAGGGACTGGCACTGCTGCCATCACAGCAAGAAAGTCCTGTGCTGCTGTAGATGTCTGTGTACACTTGCAGTGTCACAGTGTGATCATATGGTCATGTCATTTTAAGAAAATAATGTGACCAACAAAGTTAGCTAAAATAACTACTTTTGTTTTCTTCATAAAGTTGATTCTTTAGAAGAATCTTCGATCTTGAAATGTTAACCCTCTATATGCAGAAACACCTCGAAAAGACTGAGCAAAAGATAAGCCAATTCTGAAGTACAAAGCTAGAAAATAATCACAAGTTTTTGATTAAATTAAAATGCTTTCAAAATAACAAAGTACTCTTTATCTTTTTATGTTTTTTTTAACAGTGTTATTTATATACATGTTTAATTATCCTCTACACAAAACACATACTTGGTTTGAGATTTTATGTATGGTGTGATTTTTAAGATTAGAAAACTTTTGCTTGTCTACTTCAATTTCATTTCAATTCAATTCAATTCAATTCAGTTTTATTTATACAGTGTCAAATCACAACAAAGTTGTCTCAAGATCACACTCTATAAATGCATTGATTATTTATATTTATAGGAACCCAACAATTGAAAGCAATTCTGACATGAGCAAGCACTTGGCGACAGTGGCGAGGAAAAACTTCCTTTTAACAGGCAGAAACCTCGGATGGATCCAGACTCAGAGGTGGGCGGGATCTGACGGCACCGGTTGGGTTGAGAGAAAGAAGGGGGGGACAAGAGGGGAAGGGAAAGAGATAGATAGAAAGGAGGAGGGAGAGCACGGCCAAAAGCAAAGATAAAACTATATGTTAAACTATGTGTAAGCTACATGTAAGTGTTTTAATAATACTATTATTATGTGTGGGGAGGGTGTCTGACTGAAATTGGAAGATTGTTCCACAGGAGAGGAGCTTGATAACTGAAGGCTCTGGCTCCCAATCTACTTTTGGAGATTTCTGGAACCACCAGTAGGTCTGCATCCCGACCTTTTACAGTGCTTCAGAAATTTTTGATCGCACCTCGTATGTGCATTTATTATCACAACTGCTGTCAAATAATTTGACAGCAACATGGGACTTGATAATGTACTAACAACAAAAAAAATACTCAAAATGTCTCATTAGTGTTAACATTAGTTGAGGCATTCCCTGTCCAGTGCAAGATTGATCAAATTTGCTATATATATGTAATCAGATAAGGTGCAGTCATTCCATTATGTTAGAGAAGCCCAAACAAAACACGTCTGTACATAAATTTTGATTTGATTTAATTTAAACCAAGTATCAGTAACCCCCAAGGGTAGCTGCACAGGTAAATAAAAAAACTGATGATGTGAAACAAAATTATATCAAGACAAAGTGAGGGAAAATGAAATGAGATGAAAAGAGAACAGGAAGTAGGCGAATGTAGAGTTAGTGTGAGTCTGAGTCATCAGTGCCTTTATGAGTGCTACAAATGTCAAATTTGCTGAATTCTAATGGAGCAGGGGTGGGCAATTATTCTTTCCGAAGGGCCACATGAGAAACCTGAGCTGTGTTCGAGAGCTGAACCAACAATACCCTGAACTTAACTATGTTTGACATTAATTTTCTCTACCTGTAAAGAGCAATAAATTATAGATTTTTTTATTATTAGAACGTATAATATATAGAATAACAAATTTTCTTCAAGATGAAAAATTGTGGAGTAAGTCAAAAACAAGAAAACAAAAATTACATCAAATATGTCATTTTATTTTTAACACAGACTGAGAACTCAGAAATACTGAATGGCTGGTTTACAATGTAAGCAATTCAATAACTAAATACAAAAAGAAACAAATGCTTTAGATGTCTTTTTGTTCACTTTTCTAACCCTTGTTGGTTTTGCAGTTTAGCCAGCAAGGCATCCGACTCCTTGACCTGCTTTTCATCAAACAAATTCTTGTATTTTTCTGCATGTTTGGTCATGTGGTGCCGTCCTAAATGTATTCCTTGGACACAGCAACCTGTGCACCACGAACTAAACACACAGCTTTTCCCTTACCTTATGTAAATAAGTATTTTGCAGTTCATGCCTTCTTAGAAATGCAGCATTTGGTATCAATCTTTCTTTTTTTCGCATAAGTTGACATTGTGAGGGTCTGTAGATACACATGCCACCTGCGCACCGTACATAAATATAAGACTTTCAAAATAAAAGCAGCACAGCAGCATAGCGTAGACTTGTTTTCATTTACATTTCTAGTTTATGAGTGACCGCACGCCAGCCGGGCAGGAAGGGTCAAAGGGCCGGATGTGGCCCGCGGGCAGTAAAATGCCCGGGTCTGTAATAAGAGGGATTGATGTGGACGGCTCTCGTTGCAGCTCAGCGACTTGTTTTCTGCCGATAGTGAGGCCTCAAGGGGCCTTTGAGCAATGTTGTGATCCAGGTTAAACAGTTGGCCCCGAAGTTGCAGAGTAGATGAGAGGAGTGGAGAGGAGAGGGGATAAAAGGAGAGAAGATGAGAAGATAGAGGAGGGGAAAAAGATGAGAGGATAGGAAGAGAAGAAGAGAAGAAGATGTAGACAAAGTGTTGGTGATAAAAATAGGAGAGACTAAAAGAGGAGGAGAGCAGAGGGAAAAGTCTGAAGGGAGGGAGAGAAGAAAAGAGGGGCAGAAAGTAAAGAATAGAGTAACTGGCCACAAGAAAAAGGAACTGTCTTTGCTGTGGTCCAACTAGAAAGTCAGCTCAACTCTCTTATATTGATGTGTAATGTGGGTGTTAAAACAATGAGAATTAGGTTATTTTAAATTTTCGTAGGTTCTTTAAAATCAAGCGGTGAGCACTAGGTTAAAACCAGGGAGGCACACAACAATGTTTCAACTAAAATGGATTGTTCGCTTTTATTACAACCCAGTCAGGGCACAGGCACATCTAAAACTACTTTTAAAATAGACAAAGATATTAAAAAAATAATTAAATAAAAAGGTTAAAGTCCGTGCAGCACGACTTAAAAGCTGTTTAAAAGACCTGCTAAAACAAATGCAGCGTACAAGGCCCAGAGTTAAAAGCTAACGGAGATGTCTGCTGCCACAACGCTCTCCGGCTGCTCCTCTGACCCACTCCAGCGGCGGACGGACCAACGGCCGGGACACCTGCAACACAAAAACCACAGCGGCAGTGGGGGGTGCACAACACGATACGACTTCGGTGCCTTCCTTTCGTGTGCCAGAGTGTTACTTCGTCCCCAAGGGTACTTACGCGGCTCGCAGTCGTAAGGTCGCGTCATAACACTCTGGACTTCCTCGGCTCTGTTCTCGGCTCTGCTCTCGGCTACCTTGGTCCTCGCCGCTGGCGTGTTTGCTCCCGTCCCTCTCATTCGTCTCCTCTCTCTCGTCTCTTGCCTCTCGTTGCCTCCTCTCTGTTGTCTCTCTCTCGCTGTACACCTGTATGCGCTTGCTTGATATCGATCCTGACCGCCTGTTCTTCAATTCCCATTGGTCAGGCCGTGCCGACGTAAAACACTTACAGGTGAAAGTTATCAGACCTCATGAGTGCCCCAGCGGAAGTAAAAACAAAACTAAAATTACTACAACCTAAAATCATGCGATAAAACACATAAATAATATAAAAACACTACAAATTAAAAAAACGGAATAAATACACTATACTTCCGCCGTGCGACATCTTCCCAACCCTTAATGTTGCCAGTCCCTGCAATATAAAACAAGTCTGTTAGTCTCTAAAACGCAGAGGAGGTTGACCAAGATTTGCTCTTGTGGAGCTTCGTGTTCCTCGTCTTGAGCAGGCTCAGTTGTAGCTGCAGGTAAAAAACCATAAAACACTGGTACATTCAGTCGCTGAGTCTCTGTAGCTGGTTCGTCGGCTGGAGGTAAAACCTCTGCTGGGGGAGCCACACAGACTTTCAAGTTGTTTCTGTGTAGAGTCTGTGTGCGGCCACCCTTCTCTGGTTGCACCTTGTACACTACTCCCGTATCCCCCACCTGCTCCAAAACCACATGTGGCTCTGAACTCCACCAAGTACACAGTTTTCCTTTCCCTTGCCTATTCCTATCCCGAACCCAGACTCTCTCTCCAGGTAACAATGGCAAGGCTCTGGCCCGCTTGTCATAATGTAGCTTGTGTTGGGAGGCAGCATTACCCATTTTTTGTCTAGCCATACTATATGCTAGCGACAGTTTCTGCTGATGGTCTTGAACACACCCACCGAGATCATGTCGTTCCTGCTGGTGGCCGACACCTAATCCTATGTCTACTGGAAGCCGTAGGTGTATCCCAAACATAAGGAAGGAAGGGGCATAAGTGGTTGCACTGTGCATGGTGTTATTATATGCGTGTACTAACTCAGGTAGGTATTCTGGCCATCTGTTTTGTTTAGCTGTTTCAAGGGAGCGGAGCATGTTTAACAAGGTCTGATTGAAACGCTCTGCACTACCATTTTCTGCAGGGTGATATGGTGTTGTGCGGCTTTTGGTTATACCATATGTATCACAAAGCTGTTTCATTAGTGCTGACTCAAAATTGGGTCCACGGTCAGAATGGAACCGGGCCGGGCAGCCAAAAGGCTGTATTACATGTGTCCATAGGGCTTTTACTGTGGTCTGAGCTGTTTGATCGCATGTGGGGATAGCCCAAGCAAAGTGGGTGAATAAATCAGTGGCAACAAGAATGTTTTGGTAGGTGTCTGTGGGTCTGCCCAAAGATAAAAAATCTAGGCTCCTACTTCTAGGGGGTATGACACGGAAATGGGGTTTAGTGGAGCCCTAGGCCCTACTCTCTTTCTTTGTAGGCTGCAGGTAACACAACCCTGATGGAACTGACGTACCTCCCCCTCCATGCCGGCCCAGTAGAATCGCAGACGTATCCGGGCCAAGGTCCTGTCAACACCAGCATGAGCAGCAGCTTCATGGACTCTTCTCCAGACCTCTTCACACCTGGCACTTGGACACACAATCTGGGAATACACTTTATGAGTGTATTGGTCAATGACTTCTCGACACAGTAAGTTACTCTTAACCTGGAGCTTTTTCTACTGTTGTAGCAGTTTCTTTGCTCTGAGGGATAGCGCCTGGCGCTCTGGTCCCTTGGGTATTACTCCACATACCTCTTAACTGCTTAAATATCAGGGTCACATGCTTGTGCCTCCTCCCATTCGCGGCTGGCCCAGTCCTCATTTCCTCCTTCTGGGGTGAGTTCAATGGCCGCCGATGTGGGGGCCGTGGCTGTCTCCCCTCCTTCATCTGGGGTGTCATCCGACATGGGAGTAATTGGACACCTGGACAGTGCATCAGCATTCACATTACTTTTACTTGAGCAGTACTTGATGTCATAGTTGAACGATGCCAACTGAGCGACCCAGCGTTGTTCCACTGCACCCAAGTGAGCTGTTTGTAGGTGAGCAACAGGATTATTATCAGTGAATACGGTGAACCGTGCTCCAGTCAGATAATCTTTAAATTTTTCAGTCACTGCCCACTTAAGGGCCAGAAGCTCCAGTTTGAATGAGCTATAGTTGGCGTCATTCCATTCAATTGGATGAAGGCTTCGGCTGGCATAAGCTATTACCCGCTCTAGCCCGTCTTGAACTTGGGCCAGAACTGCTCCTAACCCCTGGTTGCTGGCATCTGTATAGATGATAAAGGGCAGAGAGTAGTTGGCATATGCTAAAACAGGTGCTTGTGTTAAAGCTGTTTTCAGTGCCTCGAAAGACTCCTGGCACTCAGGGGACCACTGCACTTTCCGAGTCTCTGACCTTTTATTGGCTGGAATGCCTGTCAGTGGCTGGTTTAGAGGCCGTGCGACCTTGGCAAAACCAGGCACAAACCTTCTATAGTAGCCGGCCAGTCCTAAAAAGGCTCGTACTTGCTTTATGGTGTTAGGGATGGGCCAGTCTACTACAGTTGAGATCTTATCTGGGTCAGGTCTTACCCCCTTTTGGTCCATCACATGCCCAAAGAATTTCACCTCGTGCTGGAGGAGCTTACACTTGTCCAAGCGCAGTTTCAACCCATGCTGCCACAGCTTCTCGAATACCCCATCTAAATGCTGCAGGTGAGAGGAGAAATCAGGTGAGTAGATGATAATGTCATCCAAATACACCAGCAGAGACTCTGCCAGCTGTCCACTTAAGCACTGCTGCATGAGCCGCTGGAATGTTGCCGGTGCATTACACAGACCAAAAGGCATGCGTTCAAACTCAAACAGTCCAAGAGGTGTGGTAAAGGCAGTTTTCTCCCAGTCCTGAGGGTCCATCTCAACCTGCCAGTAGCCGCTGGCAAGGTCGAGGGTTGTAAACCATTCTGCTCGGGTCAGGCTGGTCAGTGTCTCCTCTATTCTGGGCAGGGGAAAAGCATCTTTGTGGGTTACTGCGTTCAATTTTCTGTAGTCAACACAAAATCTCCAGCTGCCATCCTTCTTCCTCACCAAAACTATGGGTGCTTCCCATGGGCTACAGCTCTCTCTAATTACTCCTTTCTCAAGCATATCTGCAAGAAGAGTCTTCATCTCTTTATACATTAAAGGAAGGAGAGGTCAATACCTTTCTCTGACAGGTGCTGCGTCACCAGTATGGATTTGATGCTGCACTAAGTCCGTCCGGCCAAAATCCTCATCGTGTTGCGCAAACACTTAATTCCACTTCAACAGTAGGGTGCGTAGCTCCTCCTGCTACGCACAGGTACTCTGCCATTCCTTACCACTGCTAGTGTCCTGGCCACTCCCACAGCTTTCCACGGCATTTAAAAAGAGCATGCCAACAGGCCGTCACCACATTCATGCCAACAATTAGCGGGTGTGTGCAGTGTTCATCCTTCACAATCACAATTCCCCGTCCGGGTATCTCAATACCCTCTACTTCAAGATCTAACACAGCATAGCTAGTGTAGGGGATCTCAAGTCCATTGGCTGCTCGCAATCTAAAAACTGCAGGGGCCCTCCCAAGCTTAGCCTGGGTGAAGTACTTCTCAAACAGACTTTGCTGCATTAATGTAACCTGGGACCCTGTGTCTAGCAGCCCTGACAGTTCAACTCCCTCGATGGTGACTCCTATTGTTGGACATTGTCCTATAAATGCATGGCCCTTATCTCCTCTGGTGGACTAGCAACCCCTGCACCTCGGACCTCAGTAGCAGGGACGGCTCGTTTAAAGATGGATACGAAGAATGCCAGAATTCTTATTGCAGATTTCTTTTCATTCTTCACATTTCACAGAATCCTCATCCAGATGATAAAGAGGTCTAGAGCTTAAGAGAGTAAAACTAGGAGAAAAAAAAGCAAATACAGTGTTCCCTTGTTTATCACGGGGGTTACGTTCTAAAAATAACTTGCAATAGGCGAAATCCACGAAGTAGTCAGCTTTATTTTTTACAATTATTATATAAGTTTTAAGGCTGTAAAACTCCTCACCACACACTTTATACACTTTTCTCAGACAGGCATTAACATTTTCTCACCTATCTCTCTTGTTTAAACTCTCTCAAAGTTCAAACCTTCGTAGATTTTAAAAAATAAGTACAGTATTATAGAATGCAACCAAAGATCAAAACCTGTTTTCAGGCCCAAACATTTGTTTGAGCAATAAAAATATAGAGTACTATAGAAGACATGGCACCGAGGAGATTGATTGACAATGGTCTATAGTCCCTTAGCCAATCAGGACGCAGAACACAATGCCCGTTCATACGCTGTAAAAAAAAAAAAAGCATGCAAAATTGCTCTAAAAAAAATCTGGGAAACAGTGAGGTCGCAAAAGGTGAACCGCATTATAGTGAGGGACAACTGTACTACAGTTAGTTAAGCCACCTAGTTCCTATGAACATTAGCTTTAGCTGTGTAAATTACTTCACAGTCTAGCTGACTAATAACACTAACATTTCCATGAGCAATAGCATCTATAGCATCTGTAGTTTTTAACAATTTTTAACCCTTTAATTTCGTTTTTACAACATGAAATTAACAGACTTATGAGTTCACTTAGTAGCAGTAAACATGAAATACATACAAGCGATGCTTCTGCTGGGGAATCAACAAGAAGAATAATATCTCTGGTGTAATGACCATCTGCAACGTTAACCAGCCTGCAGTTCTTCTAACATGCCTCAACACGATTCTAACGTGATCCTTAACCTTTTTTTCCCTACTTCCTGTTTAGCTCCAAAAACAAGTGTCAAAATAAGAGTCTGCATAAAACTGAAAATGTATCAAAATAAAAGCATGAAAATTACACTTAAATGCCCAAAGGGCAGAACCGAAACAGAACTGGAACAGTATCAGATCAAAGGGAATGCGTGCAGCAGAAGAGGACACCAGACACCATCTTGCAAAGAGATTACACCATCAGCAAGGCCTGTGAACATGGTAATGTTTGAACCATGACTACTTATCAATCATTACTAAATAACAGTCACTACTAATGAGTCAGACTACGCCCCTCTCATTTGATCTCACTTGCTCATATATAAGTACATTGACAGCACTGTGCATGGTTGAGGCACGTTTAAATGAATCTGTTACCAAATAACTGATTATCTGCTCTTAACAGTCTTGATATATCCTTTATTAACGATTAATCAAGTTCAATGCAGGACATGCCTTGTATGAAACAAAGGTGTGTTATGGTGAAACACAAACTGCACATGATAAATAATTAAAGAGTTGCAAGCCTATTGTTGCCAGTTCGAGGATGGTATGAAGTAATGACATCTTGGCAGGTTACTTTTGTGAGTAACATCATCTAATAATTACAGCACCTGTATGATTCTGCTTGAAATTTTGCTTGTTACTGATTCAGAGTTTGGATTCTACAGAAAATTATAGTAGAAAAAAAGAGTTCAAATGTCTATCTATCTATCTATCTATCTATCTATCTATCTATCTATCTATCTATCTATCTATCTATCTATCTATCTAT
>JAQNCA010000005.1:21946398-21964940 GCA_029783725.1 Acanthurus tractus
GAAGCCGGGACATTTGTTACAACTGATTCAGCTCCCAACTGTGCTCTTACATTTAAATGTTTTTATTCTACAGACATTTTGCAAGAGAAGCAGCACAAGAATCTACTGGAGATCAAGAAGAAGCAGAAATAAGACGTAAATGTTTATGAACAAAGACATTTTTTAAACTTCTGTCATTATTTCTCTTCAAATTATCAGTTTTTTTCTGCGAGCTGAAATTTTTTTTTTGTTTATGTATGAAAATGTACTTTTCTCCTGCATTTAAAAACAAAACACGTGTCAAAGTGGATTATTTTTTTGTATGCATTAAACAATAAGCCGCATATGAAAGACAAATAACATAAATGAAAACAGCTGTCTCTGAATGTTTCTTCAACCTCTAGCCCGAGGTAGTAAGAAGTCTCCAGTTACTTCATCTGTGGCGAAGAAATTTCATTATTGTCAAAGCCTATTAGACTTGATTTCCAGTGATGCTTAACATCCATTTGTACTTCAGAATAATGTTTTTAATATCTCTGCCGGGAAGCATAAGAAGAAAAAGTACAACAGCAAGTTAATTAAATTTGGAACATTCCAGATTGTAATCAGTGACTTGAGAGGTAACAGAACGGAGAGAAAAGCTAAACAGTGATTTTTCCACACATGCCCACCTAAACAGTGAGATAGAAACGCATGTGTTTCATTTACCAGAAGGTCCTTCTTCAAGAGGTTCAAAGGAAACGCTGAGCCATTTTAAATTAGACATGGGCCCCTGTACTTCTTGACTAGTTTTATCAGTAATTACATTACTCATCTCTAAATCACACTGTCATCATGCTTAATCGAGCAAAAATTGGACACATAGGAGAAAATAATTAAGGTGCCCTTTTCCATCAAAGAAATTCATTTCTAAATACAGGAGACATGTTCTTTCTTTCACACCGAGAACACGGAGCTCCGCTCATTTCCAGCCATTTTCCACATTTTTTCTTCCAAGGACACTCGCTCATCAGACTCAAGACTGAACTTTCTGTCACCATGTGAGAGGCTTTCTGGTGACCGTCCACAACGACTGTCAAATTATGAAATAACCTCAATTAAAAACATTAATTAAAGTCATTCACTTTCAACTGAACTCCTTTGAGGACACGTCAGGTGCATGTAGGTGTTTTAACCTGCATTTGTTTTATTTTTAATCATTTAATTCCATTTTGTGTCTTTCGACGACCTCCAGAACAGAGTTTTGTCTCAGTCCGGTCTGATCAGGTCGACCTCAGCCTGTTCACTGAGATCAACATTTACGAGCAGGTGGGAAGAGACACGATGGCAAAGAGATGCTGTTTCATCTGAGCAGAACTGAGCGTTTGGACCAGGTGTGTCGCACAGGTTTGGTATTAATTACACCTGTGTTTACAAAATATTAAACAGCGATTCAATTCAATATTATGTGCATGAAAACATTGTGAAAATGTCTCTTTAATCTCTTTTTTCAGTCTCATCTTTGCACCGGTTGCCACCTGCCATAAAACAAACAACCCACACAAAGTGTAACTGTTCTCTTTGTGATCTTTTGCACAGTCGTGGTTGCAAACCGTCTCCACCTCCCTGAACTTACTTCTTTAAATTTAATTCAAGAACGCTCAGAAAAAAGCTGAAAGGAACTGACAGCATTATTTTCTTTAAAAAAAATGTTCAGATTTGGTGATAATGTGGTTCTTATTAAATCTTTATGCTACAATAATCATGTATTCAAAAGTTGTGTATTTGAAGTTGATATAAAGCAACAACCGAACAGAAATGGACGACAGTTTTCCAGCCAAGTCGAAGCGAAGCTGTGAGAGGAGAAACTCACTCTGAAACTCCACCACATGAGTGTTTGGAGAGCAGAGAAAAAGGGAAGAGGCTGGAGGGAAAAAACAAAGAACTGGAGTTTGTGGTGCGAGCGCGGCCAGACAGCCAGCAGCTAATACATTTCACTCTTTAAGGAAAATAAATACAAAACGCAGCAATCCGAGTCCCACAAAAAGACCTTAAATTCGTTTGAGTAAAAGTTAATTCCCGCACATTATTAACACTGAGTTAATTAACTGAAGAGACTTCGACCGAATTATGTCCTCAACCAAACACTGTGTCTCTAATAAACTGGCTGACAGTTGGTAGAAATTTAACTCTATTACATGATTTAATTTTCCACATTTCCCCTCGAGCACGTCTGCAGAGACGGCGCTCGGTGACAGATAAACAGAGCACGGCGAAGGCTGGAAAAAGGTGCAGACATTTCAGAAAGGTGCAGGAATGACTGCTGGTTTACCTGTGAACTAAAGGTCAAACTGGAAAACAGAAAGCAGAGCAGCCAGAAGCTTTAAGGAAGGAGACGTTTAAATGACTCGTCCGGTTTCTGAACATTAAACTCAAAGAAAAGCGGCGAAGAAGAAAAACGTGCGCCGCTTGGCGTTTGGCTGGATGTACGTGGCAGCCGTGTGCCGCTGGATGAGGAGCTGATCCCTGAAGCTGGCTCCTCTCACCGCCTCCATCCTCTCCTTCACTGCCTGCACTTCACATCAAACTTCTTCTTCTTTCAGGCAAATTCCCTTTAAGTTTGAGCCTCAGACCCTCCTGCTCTTCACACACACATCCACACACAACTCATACCTCCGACTTAAATGACTATCTGAAGTCACTATTTAATTTAAACTGTGGTTAATGGACATTGATCACCTGTAAAGACAGTGGAGCTGAAACGGTTCGTTCTCGATTCAGAGGACATCGACTTGTAGAAGAAGAGCTTGAAGAGGTTTCTTTTTTTAACCCTGCAGATGTGCTCCGGATCAAAACAAGAGAGAAACACATTGTTTCATTGTGTTTAGCTTCGTTCTGACTTTTTACAGACAAACAAGAGAAGTAAACATGAAACAACAGCAACAGTTTTGGATCAAGTGGTTTTTCTGAATCATCAGGACCAACGAGGTGAAATCAATAATCTCTCTGCTACTTGAAATGTCAAAACAATGCAGATGAGACGTTTCAGACGCTACAGAACTTGTTAAAGCTGCACACAGGATGATAAACGTCTGTCAGAAGCAGGTCGCTCTCGCGGCCTCGACACCACCTCCCTCCGCCGGAGCTGCACATCGACATGGATCTGACTGTTTTCAATAGATTGCCAATAACAGGAGCCGATGGCTGTCTGTGGAACAAGGCTGGGATTCTGCAGGCGGCGTGTTTCGGATTGCCGCTCTGCAAATTAATGCAGTTTCCAAGGCGACGGGTAGCAAACTAAAGTCAGTCAGGAGACGGTGGGAGCACACTTCCTGGGCAGAGCGACAATTACAGCGGCTGTTAGAGCATCAAAGGCCATTATAGAAGTGTCTGTGTGACGCTGACGGGCAGAGGAGGGAGCTGCGGCCACTTCGGATCCCCTCTCTCTTTAAGAAAAGGTGGTTTAAGTTGGAAGGGAAAGACAACAGTTTCAATTTAACAGCTTTTTTCGCCGGTCTAATTGCTTTTCTTTCTACAAGCAGCATTAGTGTCTTTCATCTGACGAACACGGCCTCAATGCGAGTTTTCTTTTTTTTTTATCATCTTTTCTTTGTTTTGCTTTTAATTAGCAGGCCTTCATCCTCGCACACTGAGGTTGGAAGAGCGCAGTGGTCTATTAATTCAACCCTGACATTAATTCTTTCTCTCGCCCCTCGCCCTCAAAGCCACCGAATCCACTTCATTATTCACTTCTCACTTTGAGTAGCAGCGGGTACAGCGTCGCTCCAGAGCCGGCAGAGGCGGCGAACGGTTCGGCGTCGAGAAAAATGGAACTCTGCTCGCCAAAAAAAATGAAGGGTTTAACATGTTTAGTGATCTATGAGTCTGGTGTATTCACATAAATTTAAATAACTTGCCTATCAAACCAATTTCAACTTCCCTCATTAAAATTTTGTTACAGCGATCCTCCGTCACCATGAATTTTTTATGAACTGCGACTGTATTTTCAGATGTGGCCTCACATTTTATCTTCCCTGATTGTCTGGAGGCTCCACACAGATTCTAATAACTGATGTGAAAGAGACCCCAGCGAGAGCAGACCGCGACAAAAGAGCGATTTGACTAGTCACCTCTGGGCCCCGCGAGGACAGGTAATATCACCGAGTGTTTGCCAGATAAACCTGTGTTGTTTTACAGGGGCACATTATCAACAGACGCCCCGGCGCTGCAATCTTCTCCCTCGGTAAATTACACTTTGCTATCACTCTGTATCCTGTATTTATCTGAGTGGGGTGAATTTTCGGTTGTGATAGGGGCATGTACGAGCTATCTATCCTGCCTGAAGGCAATCATCTCTCTGAACTTTGTTTGCATGTTAATGTCCTACTGAAATCGCATTTCGTTATCCCTTTTTGTGGTGGAAAATAATGTGAACCTGCTGTTTTTTTAAGTGCAGAAGGACAGAACAAGCAGTCGAGCCTTGACATTCACTGCGTGGTGACATACGGCGGTGTCACTCTCTTGCAGTCCGTCCCTGTTAACTGCATCCTCTCATTGATAAAAGTCCTGTCGCAGCTTGCAGCCTGCCAGACATCCTGCGTCACCTGTGTCGTTCCCACGTGTCGATGCCTGCAGCCTCCTCTCGACATCGCCATTACGCCGAAACTCAGTCGAGTTCTGTGGAAACAAGCGATGAGTGAAAGAACTAAAGGGCACCGAAGAAGGAGATGACGACAATCTCTCAAGCCACATTCTGAATCAGACCTCCTCCTCCTCCTCCTCCTCCTCCTCCTCCTCGTCCTCCTCCTCCTCTGGGGACCGACTTCTTGCAGACTGAGCTCTGGACATCTAGAGGCCCCGGACCCTGGCGCTGACAGATATCCAGGTGGCTGACCGTGAGGGAGGAAGGGCCCATTAACAGATGGGCGACGGACCCTGAAGCCGACGGGGTTAGTGTGAGACGCAGCACAGCTGAAGGGGCAGCAGGGGCTGTCATCAGCGCCATGACGGCTCAAAGTGGACTCCCATCCCCATGCTAATTACTATGAAACCAAAGGCAGAATAACAATTAAAATATGTGGACGACACTAGTTTTCCATTCCTACTGACCCGTTTGTCTGGTTTAAGTTACAAGAAAAGGACTTTAAATCTAAAATATACATTTAATTTTAAGAAACTGGCTCTCTTCAGGACTTTATTTTGATTAATTCATCTGAAAAACAGTCACAAAATGCTCTGTGCTGGTCAACTCGGCCTCATCAGTGATTGATAACTTCATGGCCTGAAGAAGACAGATTCAGTTTTTAGGAAACCCAGCACACATGGTTTTCAGCACAGCTTCCTCCTGCATCTACCAACTTAATCCAGCAGTCATGGAGCATTTGGATCCCTCTGTAGAAGTTGGATCTTCAGAAAAGTGGTCCACGGGAGCCATGATGTCATCCTCTCTGTCAAAACAGTGACAAATGAGTTCCTCCTCCATCTGGAGAAGAAGTAGCGGTCTGAGATTCCAAATCAGGTGAAAGTTGTGGGTGTTAAATGATTCAAAACTTTGTTTTCTGGACGACTGCACGGAGCCTGATGTTGTTTGATTTCTCAGACAGAACTGACTCACAACATTCAATTATCCAAAGCAGAAACACCACAAACGTTTCTAACTTCCAACCGTCTGCATAATCACTTACAGAGCCGAACTGCACACGCGTGTGACGAGCTGTGTCAGAAAGTCTGAGGAAATCCAAACAACTCCAATTAGATCACATGTTTTAGCAGCCCAGTGAATTACATCAGCAGCTGCACAGGTTGCCATGTAAACTGTCTGTCTTCTTACTGTAACTGACTATAATAAAAAGTAATCTGATCTAAACTTGATCAGTCAGATTTTACTGCAACACAAACACTTTAACGTGGCGTTCTTGTTCCTCAGTGTCGTCGTCATCCAGATGTTTGTCACAAAAAGTGTGAACAAACTTCTTCAGTATTTTATTAAAGCAGCCAAACAGTCAGAGACCATTCCAGTTTTTCTTATTTACAAAGTTTCACATTAAATTTACTCGTAATAAACACTTTTCATGCCCGTCAGGTCAGTGTGCTCCACGTTGCTTTAGCACGTCTGAAACTGTTTGAATCACTTCTCCCTCACACAGCTGGAGCGCTGCAGTGTGAGGCTCGTTCGGCAGTAACAGGTCACACAGCCTCCACTGAATGTAAACATGCCTGACAGCAGCACCTCCCGACAGCAACATGATACCGTCAACAAGGAGCGTCCCCGAAGCCCCCAAATCCCTCCACGGAGACCGTCTTTTGGCACCTGCAGGTCACGAGCAGCGACACCACGGCCAGGCCAAGGTCTGCGGTCTGAGGGGGCATGGGAAGCCTGCAGTCAGCCCGGGTCGAGTCTACCAGGATGAAATTACTTGGGCTACTTGGTTCATCCGCCCCCCCCTGAAAGATGCTGGACTCCTCCAGTTTGGCTGATGCCTTGAACACCTGCGTCTGTGCTGTGGGGGCAAAGCTCGTGTCAGATGAGTCAGACACACCAGCTCTCAGTGAAGATCTCCTGCCGATCATTTAATCAGAAAACAATATTGAGATGGACGATCCTTAACATGTGACCACAACGTCCATCGTTCATATTTAGGACCCTTTGTTCGTTGCTCTTCTCTCAGCATTTCATCTTTCCCTCAAGTCTCAAACACCAAACATTCATAATTCACTGTTTACTGTTTTAAAAGCTGGAGTGGTAGAAGAAGAAGAACAGGGTTAACATTCTCATCCTCGACTGAAGATTATTTATTTCAGTCCTGATATGTTTTGTGTTAGATAAAACATTTTATCACCACAAATATAAAACCTGTCGTTGTACTGATGAAGTCTTTCATTCAGAAAAAAAACGATTTATAAGTGCTGACTCTGGTTCAGGTGTTTTGTCTCGTCTCACATTTGTGTCCCCACATTTTACTCTCGAGGTGATAAGAGGCTTCATGTGAAATAATCAGGATTTTCACTTTACTTTTTGTTTGTTTGTTTTTTTTAAAAAGGTCTGGTGTTAAGGTAGAGGACTTTTTTTTTTAAGATATCATCTTCCCTCACAATTTACCTCGGAGGCTGGTTTCCATGGGAATAAGATTAACTTAATTTCTTTCAGCATCGACACAAAAGGAAAACAAACAGTCAAGGATCAGTCTTCAGATGCGGCTCCTCAGCCTTGGCTCCGTTTCATTATCACCCAAGCGTTCAAAAAAAAAAAAAAAAAACTAAAAATCTAAAAGAACCCAGAGGTCCCTCCATCGCACAAAGACGACGGGCAAAAACACATGCCAAACAACTTATTACAGATACAGAACAAAACTGCACTTCATTTTGCCTCTAATTACACTAATGGAAGTCCCTTTGTAGGCCTTAGTGCTTCCAAACCGTGGAGCTAAAAGAGGATAGACCCTCTGCTAAAGGCCCCATTGTGCCGGGTAAGCCCCTGGCTTAGACAGGGAGGGAGACGGGACCAGCTGTAATTAGTTTAGCTCCCTCGCTGCTTCGCGTCCTGCCAGAAGAGAGCTTTGCCTGGTTGAAAGTTGTCTCCACGGGGCTCTCAGGCAAAAAAAAAGGAGGGTGGATCATCTACTGAAGGTCCTATGGAAAAGGTCGGAGATTCCTAACCTCCAGTCTGACGTGCCGTGACTAAGGGACGAGGGGGGGGGGGGTTACTCAACATAGGTGGTAAGATAAATGAAAAGACCCAATTATGAGGATGGTAAGGGAGGATGGGGAGGTGGCCCATTCAGTCAGCCACTAAAACCAGCAACCTACTTGTAAAGCTCTTGAAATAAAGGTCAAGAATCCATTAAACAGAAACCTGGCTGACTCCGACTCGAGCAGATGGGATTTGAAAACAATTCTTTGCATAGCGGGTGAGCGGGATCACCTACAGCAGGGTAATTTAGTGTTTCGTGCGTTTTTCAAATCAAGAAAGGTACAAAAAGAAAATCCCCTTTAAATGCTTCAGTGTCATTTTACAAAACTATGATACACACATTCAGTTATTCCATTAGTGGTATCACACTTTAAACAGGCGAATGAAAGCAGGAGCTTGTAACTAGTTTCCCTGGACGGCTGTTAATTCAAAATGTTTGTCTTTTTTTCTCTCTCTCTCTCTCTCTGGGGTTGTTTTCCATTCTCATTTTATTTTTTTTCCCACTGTGGATGTTGTCTTAAGGAGGTGGGTTGTTCACACCTCAGTGAGCAGCCTCAATGGTTCTCAACCCAAAGTCGGCCATTTTTCTCAGCCCTTTGCCCTGTTTGAATGGATACCCTCTCCCCTCATTTACCCTCAGCATGAAAGAAAAGGGCCTAAATAATCTCCCCTTGCTTTAATCAGGGGGGCTCAGGAGGATTGTACAGAACCGGGGAGTTCGTGCCTTTGTGCCGGCCTTGACCGTCTTGATTCCGTTGGCATTTTCTGGCAAGGTCCACCACCCCGGGCCTTTTTAATTTGCTCTCTATTGACTCCGTGTTAATTGGGTTGGGGAGAGATGCATCCAGTTTTCAACCCCGAGTTCAGTCATCTTAAACCCTTTATTGTGTTTTTCACACATTTCACAAAAGATGCACAGCCTGCTGCGATGCAGGCGGTGTGAGGGAAGGGGAGGAGTGGGAAAACAGAGGAGAAGGGGGTTATGGGATGAAAAGGAGGAGTTTTGATTCAGGGTTTGAACTGTATGTTTGAGAAAAAGGGGGGGAGATAACAGCCCCTTGGATTTCTAAGCCGTTAATCAACACCGTCTTGCTTTTGGCAGTCCTGTGATTGGATGAGCTCATAGGTTAACAGGGCCACGGGTAATCTAACTATCTATTTCACTACATTTCCACCTGATACTGACAAGCAATCTGTATCTGAATATCTCCCTTGATAGATGTAACATAGATGCATTGCAATTGGAGGCCATCAGATCAGTCGGACTACAACTGGAGGTCGTCCTGTCCATCAAAAACACTACAAACAGCCCTTAATTCTCAGTTGAGAGGCTCTGAAGTGAAAGTAGGACAAACCTGTACAGCAGAATTCCTGCAAGAGACTTTTTCAGAGTCTGTTCAGACGTGTAAAACGAAAGCTACGTGACTGACAACACCAATGCTAGCAAACCTCTTGACAGGCTCTGATTCATTAAGGTTCTCTCAGTGTGCTGTATTGGCTAGAACTTCTCTGAGATCATTGGAGAAGAATTAATCTGCACTGGTCCTCAAAGTCTTGAGACATGAAATGCTACGATGATAGCATATTGAAATCTCTCATTTGTGTAGCTCTTTGAAATAAGTTTTTAAACTTTCTGTTACACACTCTCACTATGACTTCCTGGAATGATTTTGGACCTTTGCTCAGCTTTTTGCGGTAAAAACCTCCTCATGTTTGGCTTGTTTAAGTTAAGAAATGCACCAAAAAGCATCCTCGGTCATTCGTCTCAAACCATAACATGACCTTGACCGTGCAAACAGTAAATATCTCCTCCATTTCCTCCCTTCACCATGTTTGCTGACACCCTGTTCACTTATCTAACCAAGCTGAGAATAATCACATTACCCACCCACCCACTGCTCAGAGTCCTGCCGGCCACAGCTGCCTGTTACAGCCTTTGTCTCTCCGTAGCTGGTTGTGTAAGGTTAGAGGGGGGGTTGTGAATTGGAGAATGACTGATACAAATGAAGTGTCCTGGTAAGGGCACCGGGGTGTTTAAGTGTGTAATCATTTGTTGCCTCCCTGTAGACGCACCGGCCAGACAGAAACAAGTCAACGCTAAAAGAATCATGAAATCCGAGCAATTCGAGAATGCACCCCGAGGAATCTCATTAAGGAGCTCCACACGTCGATGGCATAGCTTCACACTGCTGTTTTTCTTACCGAGCAGGAGCAGTCCATGGAGGATTTAACTGGATAATGGTATTGGTTTCACATCAGCGCAGGAGCAGGAAGACCACAGTGGCTAAGCTGTGAGGACAGCCTCCCTCTCCCTCTCCTGTCTCCCACTTTCTTGACTGAGTAATTATTCCTTAAGCCCACCTACCCGGGCAACAAAAATAGAATTGATTTCCCATTATGTGAAGCATCACTCCTGCTGGGGAGGTCCTGTCAGGGTGAGCAGGCAGCGAGCAGACATGTCTAACCTGAGAGTCTGGGACCGGCTGTGAGCCGCCGCACAGGGCTATCGATGTGATCCTGTGCTTCATTTCCCAAAACAAAGCAGACATGCTGTTGTTACACCTTAGTGCCCCAGAACAGGCGCTTGACCGCAGACGGAGAAGGCTTGGAGAGGGGGAGCATGACACACTCCGCTGGCTTTATTGACTTGAAGATGTGTGAGTTTTCAAAGGTCTCCACTCTGAAACAATGTCAGAGTTACAGCCGACTGCAACGAGGCAAAGTCAGTGTCATTTATTCTGGTGTCGCCGGTCAAAGATGAAACCCAGTCGCTGTTTCTTGGGTTGATTTTACTTGGGAACTTTGAAAATGTGAAAGAAAGTCATTTTCATACTGATAGGCTGGTCTCTGCTATTTATAAATATTCATTTATTATTTTTACAGACTCGTTCTTTTTTATATACATTCATTTTTTTTATTTTGAACTGTAATTACAAACCTTTGTTCATATTCCTTGTTATTGCTTGAATCATCTGTTATTTTTCAGCTATACCTCTTCTTTTAATCACGTCTGCCTTGTTAACCATCGGTAATCTCTTTGTATCATCTATGTCATGTTCATGTTGTGTGTTTGAGCATTGACTTATTCTGCCCAGAGACAAAAACAGCAGCGCTGCACTGTCTTTAAATAAAGTTTTAAATAAAATCAAAAAAGTCTGATTTGAATAAAAACACAAAAACATATTCCTGCCTCCATGTCCCAGTTATTTCAGCTATAAGATGAAGTTTTTCTTACTGTGTTTTCTTGTTGAACAAATACCATAAAAATTCTAAAAATAACAACTCAGTGCTTTAGCTTCCCTGTCAGCAGGAAGGAAGCTCATAGCTCAATTATTCAAACTGAGAAAGGAAATCTTCTCAATGTTTTTGTTTCCCCTAAAAATTAGTTGAAATTTATCATTTTATTTTTTCAAAGGCACAGAATTTTTTAAAAAGTGATTTTATTGGAGATTATTTTCAGTTGTGAATTTAAGTAAATTTTTAATGGGTATTTGGGGCAGAACATCACTGTTGACTCAGAATAAGCTGTAGTGTGTTCATGTGTCTGTATGCTAATGTGTGTGTGCGTGTGTGTGTGTGTGTTTTCATGCCATGAAGGAACATGTCACTCAGTGCAACAATAACAGCTATTTTATACACGGAACCTGATGCATAAATAACTATAATAAATAACTCCCTCATATATGATATCTGAGTGTTTGCAGCTTTAGAAATGTAAACATTCGTAACGTTAAACTTCCCAAAGACTCAGTCAGTCGAATTGTTGATTGCAGCCGGATGGATCCAGTGTTGCCTCAGTTAAACTCTGCCTTCATCCCAATTTACAGCCACACCGTCCTCCTAAGCAGGTGCCAATCACAGCAGGCTAACTCGCCCAGAGACCTGAGCGGCTGGAACTCATTAGAAAAAGCTGGGCATGTTGTGGTGCCAGCACAGTCCGGCTTCATCCAGAACCCAATGTGAGACATTCCTCGGGGCGGGGAGAGGTTAATCAACAGGGCAAAAAACAATGAGCTCGAGTCCTGCAGGTAGGGAGGGTGAAGAGGAGGAGGAGGAGAAGGAGGAAGAGGAGGACGGATGATAGCCGGTGTCCGAGGGTGTGCGAAGGACGGTGTGCTGGGTCGACTGTGAAATGAGGAAATGCATCAGGAAATGAACAAGGACGACTCCAGTGCCTCACATTTCTGTGCATGCAGCAGATTTTTGTGATGCACAGGAAGTCTCAGCACATCGACTGCATCGTGGACACTGAAGTGTCTGAAATGGAGAATCTGTAACGAGTGAAAACAGGCATGAGTTTGTAAAAAAATGCACATTTCTACACTTACCTCTTTGCTTTTACCACCATTCAGTTTCATTCCTCTCATTGTGCTGCAAGGCTATCAACACAAGGGAATGCATATTTTCATAATAACGTGCTCCTTAACGTTATCGACTGCTGAGATACAACAGCATGAAAGAGCAATGAAGACAGGTAGCCTCCTTTTGCAGGTAGAAATCAATAAACCCTTAAAAAATCAGAGATGAAATAGAAAGAAACTACAAGTAAATCAAGCAAAACATGTTGTAGTTTGGCTTCTTTTTGTTTGTTTATTTTGTTCACTTTTTCGAATCATTTTTAGTCACTTTTTCCACCGATGTAATGTGGGAACAGATCTGAAATATACTTGAGAGAAGGAATAGCTTGCACAGTTGGATATGTGCACCGCAGCCCATTTCAACCGCTAATGGTGCAACCCTAATGTCGATTTAAGGCGAGTCCAGCTGTAAGACTCACTGCGGTAACTTTTTAATGAGACACTCGGCGGTCAAGTCTCTGGCCTCGGCCCATGCCAGGCTCACCACAATTCCCCTCACGCTGCCACACATGTGGGACAAAAATACTGACCAGCAAACAGACCTACGAAGAAAAAACGATTCGAATAAAGACATCAAAGAGGAACAAATCTGATGTGATGACTTTGGGAAGATAATTGGAGGAGTTCGTGTTAATTTTAGGAAACTAGTGAGAAGTCAGAGTCTGAAAAATCTGTTTATTCTTCACCCTCGAGGATTTTGAAACTTGTTGATGGCGCCCACTTACCCTCCTCCGGCCCTCCGCCTTCACCTGCTGCCCCCTGGTGCAGCTGCTGAACACACTCATTTGCATATCTGGTCATTTTCCCTCGTTAACATGCGCCGGCTCCATTTGTTTGGGCCTCAGTTATCAGGTGGCACCATATGCCGTGAAGATTGTGCACAGATTCTATGGAAACCATCAGCTGGCCTCCTGAGACTTTCCTCTGAGTTTTCCTGCTTGACAATATGAGTTTATTCACCCCCTTCGATGTCTGATAACCCTCCCCTCCCACATGTGTGTGTGTGTGGAGGAGAATGTGCATCATTAGCCCTTTTAGACGCAAACGGGCACCTTCAGACATTAGTCATTCCTTGGCCTGAGTGTGATGTCTGAACTGCACTCGCCTGTGTTCAGGGTTTCTTTAATCTGCTCCCTCGCAGGCTGAATAAATGTGTTTAACTCTCGTCTGCTGCTCGTGTTACTCCGTCCTTGTTGTCGCCGCTTTCAGGTCCATTTGTCTCAGGTTTTTGGGGATATTTTTAACCGAACACACATTAAATGTTCTGCCTGACTTTATATCTCCGTCTGACTTGAATTCTTCATTCTGCTCATCTACAGGACACTGCAGGCAGATGCATACTTGTTTTTTACTTTTCTCCGTTCCTGCTTCTCTCCAGGTTCAGCCTTTACTTTCAGGTTTTTTCCAATTAAAGGGATTTAATTAACACTTCTCTGATACTCACTGACACCATGCCTGTTGAGCCTACCAATCTAGTACGCAGTTTACAAAGATACTGGTGCTACATTTACCTCATAATTTATACATCAGTCGAAAACAGACTCTTCCATAGTTTTTAAAGTTTTTGAAGGTGCCAAACTCTTCTAAAGGAAAAACTGTTGCAAAATGTTGATGCAACATGGCTGATTACATGGACAGGGACCTGCTCTCATTGTAGACAAAGAGCTCATCTCAGAGAACTTTGAGCATAATACTCCATTTTATTGATAATAAAGGTGTGTTCTCCTGTATGCATGCACAGCCACGATCAATGGGAACCCGCAAGATTAGAAAGCAGAGAAACTCTGAGGCAGGTTTTTTTTACATGGGACTTGAATGTGTACAGATGGTGAGGAAGAAAAATAAAATTAAGAGAGACAAGCTCAGTGCATCATGGGAAATCCCTCTGCAGCCCGTGCAGCACAATCTCACCAAGGACGGCTGCAGAGTTTTAGTCTTAATCACACGTGAGAGAAAGTTTGGTGAATTTCATGGACATAACAGATAAATTAAAGAACTTCTCTGGTGTCGTTTCATACAAAGTATTTCAGAGATGAGCATTATTCTCACTTCTGCACTGCTGTTTTTGGTTTTGGAAAGGCAGTAGCACACAAACTTCCAAACTCTTTAGATGTGAAGACAGACGATTACAGCAAACTGCTTGTGCATGTTGAGAAACTCAAGGTTTGACAGAGCTGCTGTGCGGCGTCACAGCTGCTCTGGGAATCGGTCAGTTAGCAAACACTCAGTCGTGTCCTCGTTGTTTACACTGACTGTTCTGGCCTGATAGAGGATGAGACATCCAAACAGGGCTGTTATTGTATTGACAGTGTGTTACAGAGGAACAGTTTCATCCAAAAGAACAACCGTCAGTCATCTTAATGCCAGTCGGTTCACAGTCCCATTGTTGCTCCCTCTTTCATCGTTAAATCGAACGCAGACATCGGTTGGATTCCTCCAACGGTTCATCCCGAACAAGTCATTTCATGCCAGATGACGGTGCTGCTCAGTGAGTCTCCATAGTGACCTTATTATAATTATCAACTCAGTTTCTTTTCTGTGGTAAGTTAAAAAAAACATTAATGGGGCTTTGATTCACATGGGAGAGAACAGTTTAGACTGACAGAATTATTCCTTTGAAAGCATATGTCACAAAAACACCAGATGGAGCGTGTAAGCTTCAAGCTTTTTTTAAACACTTGTTCCCGTTTATTTGCCAAAACATGGTCCAACAGCACGTACAAGACGGATTATTTCATTGCGTAGGGTTGATGGGATTTCGCTCAGTGTAAGTAATTATGTGACCGCACATGTCTGTTCTTCACACCCCACCCTGGTCAGCAGGGAGGAGCGGTTGGACGTCACCCACCAGCAGCAGCGGCGGAGAAGTTACCATCGTGACATCAGATCTCACCTGCAGGGGCTCCATGATCCCAGCCCGAGCCAGATTTCAGATGGAGGGGACGGGTTGCCCAGACAGGCTGCTTGGACGCGGGCCAACCGCACAAGCTGTGAAAAGGTCCTCCGGCCTCCCTCACATTTCGCAAGCGTTACATTTGTTCTAGCTTCTCTTCACTTCCCCCGCCATCTGTGGTCTTAATGAAGCTGTCAAGAAGCTGTCATTCACTCATGAGTGGCTGTGCCTCACAGCGCGATGGCTAACATTTAGCCAACAGGGAGTCGGCGGCGCCTTGAGCCGCGGCGTAAAGTTCCAGAACTGCTGCGTAAACGACTTTCAACTCAGCAGACGTCTTCGCTCGTGGGTGATTTTTACCTGCGATGACGATACGAAGCCGCTTGAGTTAAAGACCAAAGCCGGGCCTTTTGTTTGAACCCATCTTGAATAAACTCTGAGGATGTATTAGCTGAATGACTAATGACGAATCACAGCATGCAATAAAGGTTTGGATCAGAGCGGAGATGGAAGTCGTGAAGAACAAAAGGATGAAGTCCTACTGTTGGTGGCGGAGGAGTCATGGCAACGGCAGACCGCTGGGAAGTTGATGAATGACAGAAGGGATTTTGATTCTTGTTCACATGGTGTCACACATGGCTTCAACGGGACCAGAGGCTTTGTGCCGCTCTGTGTGTCCACGCCCTCCTGTTTACTGACTGCCAGAGTCTGTTGTTTTAAAGGCAGAGACGTTCCTCCCTCCATCCGAAGGTGATTCAACAAAGGCCATGAGGAGCCACTGAGCAGGGGAGAGTGAGCCATCTCCACTTCTTTAGACATTAATTTGCTTCCCTGGTGTTGAAACAGTAAAATCAAACCAACATTTCACTGAGCTGCTGTTATGAATGGCTGAAGGAGGGTCGGATGTAGATGTTTAAAATGAGGTAAATCCATCTAAACCCAAAGTACAAAAGTTATTTTACTTATTTTATAACCCCAGTCAGTAGTTAACATTCAAACAGACCCAAAGTGACAGAGCTGCGAGGACACTGGGACCCTTTCAAAAGGACTTGGGATGATCAGATTCCATCCAAAAAGGCTGTGAACCAAAAACACTTCCAGCCCAATAATGCATCATGGATGGGTGTCAGATCCTCCTGTAAAGACTCGCAGTTTGAAGTGTGGCTGATATAAAACCACCAGTCAAATGAGCTCAAGTAACTTATGTTATGAGGTCTCTCATGAGTATAAATTCACATCAGCCAGCGTTGTACGTCTGCGTGTGTCCTTAGAAAAAAAAAATGTCTCTCTTACTTACTGTTCTAATTCAGTTTTATCTCTCGTGACCATAATTTATCTCTTAACTCCATAATTTTCACACTAATGTCATGATCATCCTCAGGCTGGAGCTCCTGCACCACGGAGGAAAAAGAAGAAGAAAAAATTGCAAACGGATTTCAGTGTCTTTCAGGGGAGAGACTTTTAACCATGAGAAAGTTGTGCGGGTGTCGTTTTTTCCAGCCGAGCTCGTTGGGATTGTGAGAGGTGGAGAAGTTTGAGGCTTTTTTTGCAAGACGCACGTTGCCAAATGTGGATGAGTAAGCAGTCCCCAGAGCCAGGGGTTGTTCTGTGCTATAAGGAGTGTGGCCACACTGACGTTAGCCAACGCTCTTCTTCTACAGAGGAGAAGAGCTGAGCGCCGAGCCAAAAGAGGCCGAGCCAGCCAGCCAAAGCTAGCAGCACATCGCAGCGGCTGTGGGCCGTTCTCGTCCGCGGGCTGCTAAGCCTGGAAAGACACTCGCAACCGCAGAGCTTGGAGTGGACCGCTGCTCCGTCTCTTTCATTTAGCCAATCACTCTTTCATTTCTCCACATCCAGCCTCTCTCTTCCACTCTCTAAGCATCTGTCCGTCTCTATCCGTCGTTTTTCCTTCACACTTTTCCCCCACTTGTCATCCTGCTAAAACTATTAGCATTACTAAGTGGACAAAAATGCAGGATAAAATAAAGGAGTAACACCCTGCCGTGGGTTGAGATGAAGCTGGTCTGTTTATGAGTGCAGAACAAATAAACTAGCTTCGAGGTTGTATCTGAACTGTGTCTGCCACAGAAGTGACAGAGGCCAGAAAACAGCACTTTTCTGTTCAATAAAGAGGGAAAATCCATTTTACTTCCATAACTGAGGTCTTAAGGAACAAAGCATGTTATGACTGGCGTTAGCTTAGCAGTGTTTCTGCCTGCTCTGTGCCTGAGGTACTGATGTTTTCAAACTTCATGTATCCAGGAAAGAGATTTAGTCACAAAGTCTGGTTTTGTTCTTTAACACTTCACGCCAGAATGTAACAGTTATACACTTGAGCATGTCTGAGCCGCTAAGTGCAGACGTGA
The DNA here is from genome assembly GCA_029783725.1 of Acanthurus tractus. Classification (NCBI taxonomy): domain Eukaryota; kingdom Metazoa; phylum Chordata; class Actinopteri; order Acanthuriformes; family Acanthuridae; genus Acanthurus; species Acanthurus tractus. The sequence continues at coordinate 21,963,664 of JAQNCA010000005.1, forward strand.
TCAACCGCTGTGGGCCGTTAAAGAAGCTATCCATCCTAAAAGCCTGGTCAAAGCCTGCACAAGGCTCGGCGCAGGCCAACCTGTTTCCACTGAGAAACAATAATAACAAAACTAAAAATTATATTTTTGGATCGCTGCTTTATGCTGTTATGTGTTTTATTGGGTACAATGCTCTTTAAATAATCTGAGCGTGATGGAAAGAGTGACTCATTGCAAAGATAGTCAGACAATTCAGATTTAAAAACCTGGGATCCTGATTCCATTTGTCAACTTAACAACAAGCTGCAACACAACAGTTGTTTGCTTTTGTTCTGTTGTTCACCATCAAGTCACAAATAGCATCAATGCTTATTTGATTTGCAAAGAGGAGCAGTTATATATGTTCCAGATTTACACACTTCGACAATGCGTATTTGTTCTTTGGGCAGAGAGCGAACATACTGTAACCGAGCTGCACTGCAGAGTAAAGCAAAGGCTTTCCATGGCATCGACAGCAAATTACAGGTTTTTTTGCTGGAATCAGAGAGCAAGGTTCTTTTGTAGACGTACAGAGCAGAGCTACCAATTTCTCCTCTGTTCGACTGCATTCAGTGGGCAAGAATGCAGTGCAGCCAGAAGAAATGCTCCTGCTGCTTTGTCTCGAGCACCATCACTGCTGCTCTTTCCACCTGAAAGCAAAGCCAGACATGTTCTCTGGAGATTTTTGAAAGGCGTAATAAGAGCAACTGGAAATGTAGCATGAAGCACAAAATACCGTTGGCATTGTTAGCTGTAAACAGAGCTGAGAGAATCGTTTTTACTGGGTCTCAAGTGTCTTTGTTCACTGGACACAACTGATAGAGGTCAAAGACATCGACCACGAGTCAGTAGATGGTTCAAAAAAGGATCAAAGATGTTCATATTCGATGCAAAATCAAGAATACGACCTTATAACCTTCACTGACTCCCACCCACTAACCAGACACTAGTGGCACTTATTCCATCGGCCATAACATACATACTGTTATCCTCTATTTCTCCTTTTTTATTTATTTGATTTTGTTTTATTTTTATTTTGAATTCTTTATTTTATTGGAGTAGGAATAAAAGATTTAAATTGATCTTATTATGTGAGTTAAATAAAAATAAGCTGGATCAACAATATTTAGCCTGTTTCAGCATGTTCACTTGTGCACAAGGTGCTCCGAGTCACAATGCTAACATGCTAATGATTAGCAGGTAGACGACGTTTTACTTAGCTTAGCATGTTAGCAAACATTTTTTAGTCACAAAATAAA
>JAQNCA010000005.1:21988554-21999219 GCA_029783725.1 Acanthurus tractus
TTAACATGCAAAATAATTGATTGATTGTTTAAGAAAATATTAATTAGTTGCAGTTCTGTATTTTTTTAACAGGCTTTTCTCTCTTTGTCATAGTTTTTTTTTACTGTTTTAAAACTTAACTTAATTTGCCGAGGTCATCTTATGTACTTTCTTACTTTCTCTTCATGTTGTTTTCTCTAAATGAGCCTCTCTGAATACTTTTGTGCCCGTAAAACCTACTTAAAACCATTACACCTGGCCAAGTTTGGAGGGTTTTTTTAATAAAAAAATGTCAGAGGACCTTTTGTCACAAACATAAACCAACTAATTACTATTTAAAAGTTAATTATTCTGCATGCTTGTGTTCTTTTACAATAACTTACCTGCTTGTATTTGTCACACGCTGGTTATATGCTGTTGAGTTTGTAATAATGAAAGATGGCATTCACTGTGGGAAAGTTACCTTTTACATTAAAAAATTTTGAGTAAATGTTGTTAAAAAACTTAAATTCTTAAATCTTATCTTAAATAAGATAATAATCTATAATAATAATCTTAAATTAAACATCTCAAACAAGCTGTTTTTTGGTGTTGTTGACTCTTATCCAGCAAACTGTTGATCTGCTCAAAGTTGAACTCTATACAGTATTTGGTAAACACTTTTTAACAGATTCAAGATATAATACTTATAAAGATGATGTGCAGCACTTAGTCTGCGACGAATGGCAAAGGTTGAATGCTAAACATGTGTAGAAGAGCAGCATACGTGCTGTCGTAAACTGTTTTTTATAGAAGTTAGTCAGCAGGAGGTCAAGGTCGATGACAATTTCACCCTGTCCCTTTTTTTCCCTCCCCGTCCTCTTGTTTAAAACTTTCTCAAAAGTGTCTTATCTCCTTTTGGGTAAATAAAATACAGACATATCGGATTAGATTGTTATCTACACCCGGATCGCCTGTGATCATTTCCATTACATGGACCAAAAACCTCACACATGGGAAGCAGATGGACACTTAACATTTACTGCTGCCTGAATAAAGGACAGGTTAGATGAAGAGTAACAGATACAAGGTGGGGAGACTGATAATGGCTGATAAGATTCCCTCTGAGGAGCTACCATAAGTGTTTCGCTGTCACCTTCCTCATACCACTGTGCTGATTTACACACACGCACACACACACACACACACACACCCTAACGGTTTATGAGATGCCAACATGCATGTAGCCTTAAAGGTGTAGCTTTCATATCATTTTTAAGTGCTTAATGCAACCTTTTCCAGATGTTTCTGTCGTCTAATTACTAGAAATGAAAGAGCTTTTTCCAAGCTTCTTTTTTTATTATCACACATGAAAATTGATTTATCGTCAATTAAAATGTGCAGGTACAATGTCGCTCATGCTGCCAATGTGAAGCGAAAAGAAACTTACTACTTACTAAAGAAACTATGTACGTTTTGTTTATCGTTTGTTGCCCTTCAGTGTGCACAGCTTGCCATTTTCACGTTTATCTGCTGAGCAGGAAAGTTTCTCCACAGTCACTATAAATCTAATTTTCACGTGTGTTTATATGAGAGGATTTTGTGATGTAGCAACTAAAACAATATGATTCAATAAAAAATTTAACTGGGCAATCCACTTTTTTTATGGAAAAAAAACACATATAAAACACCAATTATCATTCCAAGCAGAGCATTTTATGTCCCAAAACAAAATCTGGAGAAGATCTCTGAGTGTGCATGTTGCATTATAACACTTACGTGATTTTTGTTTCGCATCAGCTCTGGTGACTGAAAAAAAAGGCAAATGTTTGTTTTTAGTGTTAGCTGGGTCAAGAGAAGGCTTAACTCTGCAAATAGTGTTGTAATATACAAAAATAAAAGGTTTTCCTGCTCGACTCAAAGTGAACCGAGCAGCTCCGGAGGCCACTGTGACGGATGTGTTTAATTAATGAGCAGCTTTTCTGAACTCTGTCTTGTGCTTAGTGAATCACAGTCTTGCCGATCTGAAAATTTAATCAAAGCATCAGAGGACTCATGTTTCTTTATCAACCCCTAAATAAATCAGAATCATAGACCTTTTAAACAGCAGACATTTGGACTGGTCGTCATGTGGTTCAGGTTGGAAAAGCACAGGTGAGACACAAAGATCGACTTTATTTGAAAAAACAGTGCCACAGAGTAAAATGTATGTTCAGCCGCACAGCTTCTTTCTACAAAGCCTGCAATCAGATTTTTGTCCTCAACCTTTAGCTTTTGATTTCAAATTGAAGAAGTTACTTCTCTGATTATCTGATCAGTGTGGCCTTTTTTTCCCACATTCACATCAGCAGAGAGAACAGCAAGTTAGTTTAATGATCAGAAACATGGAGCACAGCGCGGGGCCTGCTGCATTTATTTGCTCTGAATTTCATATTAGAACAGATATCTATGAATAAACAATGATCCAGAAATTTTACATTTTTGAAATGATTTGAAATCAGTTCCTGCATCAGTTTAATGAAAGTCTGTATTTAGAGAAGTGCAGGTGAGCCATGTTCAGTCCTCTGATAACCAGGTAACAGTTCCATGAACTCAGCGCTTGAAAATCCTCACTGAACCAAATCCGATTTGGCAAAGTCCCAACTTCAGCATTTAATGCGTCGTAACAGTTGTGTATATTGCAGGGTGGACTGCGTTTATTTGTTGAAATGGCATTGTTGCTTTTATTGGATTGACTCAATTTTATTGCACAGTCCCAACATTCATGCACAAAAATTTAACATATGGGTGGAAAGCTTCTCAATGCTCTTCATTTCAGTTCATTTCATTGTTTCGGACTTCAGACTGTATTATCTAACTTATTCAGCTTTGGCTTAAGTTGTTTATTTGTGCAGAAAATACATAACAGATTCTTGCTGGTGCTGGTTGTCCTTTAACTTTACGGTGAAATATTAGGCCGCCACATGCTGAGGCAGACACACACTCTTCAGTGGGACTCGGGGAAGGTAGGAGCAACCCGACCACTTTTGTAAAAGTTTTAATTAAAGGAAAACAGAAGAATTCAGTCCAGCAGATTTATGCAAGCAAGCTTTTTTTGTATTAATTTTGACTTGCACACTATTTGACTTCAGACAAATGTACAGTAAGCACATTTAAGCCACAGGTAATAAATGTCAGAACATTCTGATGTAACAGAGCGAAGGCATCTTTTTTAATCACACTTTTTTATTGTTTCCACCCTGGACTTGTGCAACGTCTTGACCTAGTGTTATAAAAAATATTCACTCTTGACTTTTAATGTTTAATTGTTTTACAACATAGAAATAAGGTTAATATAATTTTGACTCTTTTTTTACTGTTTTACTTACATAATAAGTAGCTATATGGGAAATGAATCTCTCCCAACTTAACTTGTTTAAAAGAAAATGTAATATAATAATTGGAGAACTATTCAACCCTTTACAACCAACATTTAACCAATTCACCTTAACTAGATATTACAGCTGTGAAGCAGTGTGCATAGGTCCAGCTTACATTTCATTGTACACATTTGGAGACAGTTTTTATCCAATCTCCTTCACAAAACTGAGCATGTTGGCAGCAAATATTGACAAACTGTGGACTGCAGTGAGGTTGGGACTCTTTGAAATCAATTTTCATATAAAAAAAATTGGGTTTTATGTAGAAAAAAGAGAAAACAAATAATCAGACTGTGGAAACACACGGACAATGCTATGTAGCGTCCTCCTTTGCAGATGTTTGGCCTTGTACCTCCGGCCGTGTCCTCTCACACAGTGAGTTTTTGCATATTTACAGCTGTGACCTCACTGATCTTTCAGTCTTCCAGAGGGACCTGCAGTGCCTCTGGTATTTTGACATGTTCTTCCCATTAATTCAGAGTATCAACCATTTTGTTAATGTTTCTAAATGTGTCCTGTCCTGGTAAAATGGGCATCCAGCTGTTGTGTCAGAGTATTAACCATTTGTTTTTGCTTGATAATTAACTTTTAATTAGCTGTAGAGACTTGATCTTTCTTTTGCGATTGTCAGAACTTGATCACATCGAATGTGAGGCTTTGATACTTAATTAAAGAATTCTAATAATAAAAATAATGAAAAAGGGTCAAAGGAGGACACTTTTTATAGGCACTTTGCAGAGAATACTCTGTTCATTCAGGGAGTGCCGGCCTTTGACAGCGGCAAACATCTTCCTTCTTTCCTGGCACTGAAGGGTGATGATGCTGCATAGCATAGCTGTCCAATAAAGTTTTAAGAGGCCAAAGGGCAATAAAAGTAACAGGTATGGCCCAATCACACATAACATTTCAGAATGATTTTCTTTTTTATATGCATGTGCCTCTGAACACTGACCCCATAAAACATTGGGCATGAGTTAATTTTTGATTTTTTTCCACTTGATTTTCCCTCCCAATCGTGTTTGGCTGCAGCAGGAAAGGCATAAAGAGCAGTGAGCTGGACGGCAGTTGTCAGTGTCGCCATCACCTTCTGGGACATCAGTGAAGGTGGACCGGGAGTTGTCTCTTGGAATCTCAGTCTCTCAAATCGGGAACCAACCACCTTGTTCACAATGGCGACAACTGCAGTACCCTGCGAGGATTCGGCCACATTCTGCTCAGGCGCAGACTGTCTCGTGCCTCCCAGTAACTTCAATGCCGTACTGGGCACGGTGTTGAGCACAGTGCTCACCGTCATGCTTGCTATGGTCATGTTCAGCATGGGCTGCACTGTTGATATCACGAAGCTGTGGGGCCACATCAAGAAACCATGGGGTATCTTCATTGGCTTCCTCTGCCAGTTTGGCATCATGCCGTTCACAGCCTTTGTCTTGGCACTGGTCTTCGGTGTGCTTCCTGTACAGGCTGTTGTCATCATCATTATGGGCTGCTGTCCAGGAGGAACGGGCTCTAATATTATCTGCTACTGGCTGGATGGAGACATGGATCTAAGGTAAGAAACTCGCTGCGTGCGCTGGCTGGTCAGCAGGCTCATTGGATAACCTCAAGTCATGCTGAAGACCCTGTCTGGGTGGGTTTGTGGTTGTGGATGAGCTCACATCAGGCCAGATAAATTAATTCTTGATCTCAGTTACAAAAGGAGTTTTTCTCAGCAGAACACAGTTACACAGTACAGTCTGACCGAGACAGCAAGATCAATATGTGGCAGATTACATAAGACAACTAATGTGATATCTGAGTTTTTGCTGATCAAACAATAAAATGTTTTAAAAGTGGTACAATGCATTACAAAAATGAATCTGTACTGGTTTCATTTGTGCCCCTCAGGTGAAATATTTGATAAATGGCTCCATGTTGGACCAAAACTCATGTCCACATGTAGGCTGCTAATGAGGATATTATATGGTACATATGGACGCTGTGAAGACTCATTTTCAGGTCGCTCATGAGCCCCTTTTTGTGTCGCGATGTACTGTATCGGCCACGATGGGTCCCCATGAGCAAATCCCAGAGTGGGACATTTGTAGATGAGAAGACCAACGTCTCATCAGTTTTACCTTCACAGAAAACCTCCTTATTTTTTTAATGTGTGCTGAAAATTTTAATTTTATCAAAGATGCTTGTTTGACTGACACTTTGGGGTTTTTTTCCCCCTTCACCTTCAGTATCAGTATGACAGCCTGTTCCTCCGTCTTGGCCTTGGGGATGATGCCCCTCTGTCTGCTCATTTACACTCCCACCTGGACTTCTGCCGACACCATACAGATCCCTTTTGACAGTATTGGTAAGCAGAGAAATAATGTAATCAATAAAATCATGGGACAATAAGAAGCCCATAAAGCTAAAACATGTCTTTAAGGATTGTAGATAGTTATACGGTGGACAGATATATAATGTGAAGTCATGTAAGAATGGTAAGAACAGAGCCTGATGTTTTGTTGTGCATACGATCACTTACTACTCAGGCATTGTGCAGGTTTATTGTCACCCGACTGACCTGATGATATGAAATCTGTTTGACCTCAGGTATCACTCTGGCAGCCCTTCTTATCCCGATCGGTTTTGGAATTTTAGTGAAACGTAGGTGGCCTGGTCCTGCAAAAAAGATCCTCAAGGTAGGAATTCTGCAATCACCCAAAGTTGCTTCTGAACCTTCCTCAGTTATTTGTGAATCTGATATTTGATAAGCAGATTCATCTTTTTCTTGGTTTCGTCAAAGTAAAATTCCTCCACTGTCTGTGTGTCTGTTGTGAACAGATAGGCTCCTTTGCAGGCTTCGCTCTCATCATCATCATAGCCGTGGTTGGTGGAATTCTCTACCAGTCCTCGTGGAACATCGCTCCTTCCCTGTGGATTATTGGAACGATCTACCCCTTCATTGGTTTCGGCCTGGGGTTCGTGTTGGCTCGCTTTGCAGGTCAACCTTGGCACAGGTAGAGAGACAGCATGTTTGTGTTTGATTACGATCAATTTGTCAAACTGAGTCTGTATATTGATTGCTTTTTTTTTTTTTTCCCTTCCCTGCTTCATTCAGATGTCGAACCATTGCCTTGGAGACGGGTTTCCAGAACTCCCAGCTTTGCAGCACCATTACCCAGCTGTCCTTCAGCCCTGCTGAGCTGGAGCTCATGTTCGCATTCCCCCTCCTCTACAGCATCTTCCAGCTTGTGGTGGCAGTCGTATTTGTGGGAGGTGAGAGTTTAGCAGGAAGATATAACACAAAATAGAGCAGTTTTGTATAAAGTTTTGACATGTAGTTAAAGCAGCCTCACCTTTCAGTTGGACAGTTCTGTAAAGGATGCACTTCTTTTGACGTGTTGTCTGGCCATGAGGCATTGAATTGTTTTATCGTTATCATATTACTGTTTTTTAACAGTTGTGCACTTTTACCCCATATAGATGTTGTTGTATGGATGTGTTGTAGAGTCAGTACATCTGGTTATCTGACTAAACAATGAAAAAATTGTGAAATATGATAAAATTCCAGCTTTGCAGCTTCCAGTTGCTGCATTGTATGTCATCCCTTTAAAGATTTTCCATTTCCTATTTTAAAACAACAAAAATTAACTGCAAATCACAGACAAGACAAATCCCAGATGAGAGATAAAATGTTTTGAGACAAAGCTTATTCACTGAAACTTAGTTCATTTCAATTCTTTTTCAAGGATAAATGTTGAGATGACTGAACTGAGTTTCTGAATCCATTTGCTTCCTCTACAGGCTACCAGTTGTACAAAAAGAAATGTGGTGGTGGTCCAGGCGACCTTGAAGCTCCATCTCTGAAAGATGGCGATAATGAATTGGAAAAGAAGAAGGACGGTGGAAAGGAAAACAATGCCTATGAGAGTGATGATGATAATGACACTGAAGGGAGGGAAAATGGAAAGAGCAGCAGGATGTGAGATCACAGCCCTGCAGAAACACAGGAAGACATGGACCATCAGCGTCATCAATTGTGAACACACACTGCACTCTGCAGGCCAGAGGTGTGCACACAAACATCAACATCAGAGGGGGCAGTGGCTGACGTACTTAATTGTATTAAGTTGAATGTATTTTGTTAGGAGTGAGATTATAGGCCTCCCTTTTCATTAATTTATTGATGTATAATTATTTACAACATCTTTACTCTGTGCATTCTGTTATCAAGCATTTACTTGCGTCCATGTCTGCATAATTCAAGCTAAATAATAAACACTATTTATATGGATTAACCCTGTGACCACATACAAACATTTACTGTCATTTGCTCTGAATGGAGGAAAACAACTGAATACAAATTTTGTGTGTTTATGTGACTTTCAGAATTGATAATACAGAGTGGTGTTGCGTTGTGTGCACATTTGACAGCCGATGTCAGACCCGCTGATTGAGTGTAATATTTTCACGTTAAAAATATGTAGCAGATGAGATCAGCGGTTATTGCAGATCAGTTGGGCAATTTGGCCCCTGATGCAAACTCTTGTTGTGTTTTCTCTTTTTCTGTTCCTTTCAGTTTTTCTATACCTCATTTATACAAGCAGATAAATAAAGTTAAAGTCTTATCACATTTCAAGACTCATAACATGCTCATTTCACTACGAGCACAGCCGATTCTTAGCATTCTGGAAGACATAAGCTAGTAGATTCACATGAGTGAAGTGAGTGAAGAGACATTTCAGTTATAACTGCAGTATATTATGATACACACACACAAAACTTAATTTATTGGTCCTCTGTATTGTAGAAATGTGACAAAAATTGAACTCTGTTGTCTCACAAGTGATTGTTTTTCCATTAACTTACTTTTAGTCTATTTAAGGCTCACATGTTCTTGTCTTTTCATGAATGTACAGAATAAATTATTTTACAAAACTTCTGTACTTTCCTGTTTACTGCTGTTTTAGAAATGTACTTTCTTGAATAACATGTTTTCCTCAAAATACCCTTTAAATGTTTGTTTTCTTTTGTTGTAACAATTGATATTTTAATATGATTCGACACAATAAACAGTCATATTTGTTAACAAGGCTTTTATGTTGTATGTGTTCATTTGACATAAAAGTAGTAATTAGACTGTACAGATTTTTTAATGAGAATGTTTTATTATTTTCGGACCTTGTGAAAAGAGTTGCACATCAAGGTTTTCTTCCTCCATCTTAATGTAGGTTAATAAAATGTAAGTATTTAAAGATTAAAGTTCCCGGTCCAAGGTCAGAAACATAATGCTTTCTGGTCATAAAATGACCTGTTTTATTCTTGCGGCTGTTCAAAGTCTAAACTCAAACAGCAAAAACACATTTACTGTCAGGAAAAAAACTACTATAATTGCTGTCATGTGATAATAAACAGGTTCAGCTGCCTGTGACATAATGACTATAAATGGTGAGACAGAGTTGTACAGTTCTTCAAAGTGGGCTGAACACACACCCTTCCTCTCACACACTTCCCCCTCCTCTCCAGTACAAAAAAGCTGCCTTCACTTACCGTTGGAAATGCTGTTGATTCTCACACTTCAAAGTACCATAATTGCAACCAACAATTAATGACTCCTCAGGATATTTAATTTTCCTTTGCAGTGGCAAAACAGAACTTTTTTTTTTGAGTAAATGCAAAAACTCAAATATGTTTGAAACAATTAAATACAAACTTATTTTCCTTGGTCTCTTTTTACCTGTTAGCAATTCTAAAAATGTCAAACATTTTTAATTAGCAATATGTATTATTAAACACTTGACAGCTCATCGCAGTATAACTTAAGGGTTTTCATTGTGCATTTATAAACAATCATCCTCATGGACACATGCAGTAACAAGTCTTTATACAGATGTTGTGTATTTAAGACGAATACTATCAGGATGAGTTATTACTCTCCACGTGAGTTATGTTAGGTAGCCTCCAACTATTTTTCATGATTTAACTTCAGCAACAGGTGGTTTTATATCTTCAAGAAGAAACACACGAGCTCCCTTTATGACAGTTATAACAAACTGTGTTCCTGTTAATACATAAATTTAATTCGTTGAACAAAGTAGCATCACTTAAAGTGCTATTTAAGTTTAACATTGATGAGCCCTAAAAAAAATTCAACTTACTATGATTAATGTGTTTTTATCATTTAGCACTTTATTAACAGCAACTTTCAATATAATCTGAGGCACTATGAGTTTATCAAGTAAAAATATAATTTGAGCACTTTATCATACCTTGTAGTAATTTGTTCTTTTAAGTAGTGATTATTCTTGTTATTTTAATTGCTCAAGTACAACTATTACTGATTTCCTGCTAACTTGTCTCTACTTGCAGTTGCTAATAATGTAACGTTTGGGTTTGACCCACCGCTCAGGTAATATTAACGTTAAATCCTGAATGGATCTATTTTCACCACTTGTATTCGTTTTTAAAAATCAGGCTCCAAGTAGGGGACATCTGTTAGTGTTAGCTTATCTTCAGTATAATTTTCAGTCCTAGCAACCATATTCAGAGAAAACATAATAATATTTTTTACTGAGATTTTTTACGACTTCTCGGCTTGGAAGCGTAGTTTACGAAGAGACCCTGAACGCAGCAGAAGCTCGTTCACAGAGACAACAATCAGACGAAGAGGAGAGGCGTCGTAAGTAACAAATGCCTCCTTATTACAAGTTTCTTTTCTCAAATAAAATACCTGTCACGTTATTTTAGAGCATTCAAAAAGTTTGACAGCGAAACAGAAGCCGTGGTGTGTCTCTTTTGAACCAAATGAAGTTTCCATCCGTCAAAAAGCGCTTAAAAAGTTCCTCTCTTCATTTCCTCTTCTCCTTCAGCGTTACCGTTATCAACTCGCTGCATTTATATGTGACTGGTTTTGTCAGACAAACACTGACAGATGGAAAGTTATAGTTTTTAGTTAAAAATGTTATCAAGTAGCTCAACATGTCGATGTTTTGAAGTCCCTCCGGACACTAAACGGTAGATTAACGGGTCCGTGTGAATCGGTTGTCACAGCAGCCGTTGGCGAACGTTGCTAACGGTTAACGTGAAGCGGCTAACGGCAGCTAGCTAACGCGTCTGTTTATGACATGTACTGTGATGGAGAGGTGCTTCTAAATGTGTCTTTAGCCTGCCAAATATCCAATTCATAACTAATTTATAGTAACTAGCAAGTCGGGTTAGTTTTTTAAAATAGGTGAAAGTTAACCAGGCGTCACTTTTCCTTAATTGTTGGATAACGAGAGGGGATTATTTAACGGGAGCTGTAATTAAGATAACT
>JAQNCA010000005.1:22043728-22055955 GCA_029783725.1 Acanthurus tractus
GCAGTCATTTTCCTCTGATGTCACAGTCCACAGCTCAAAGCTGTTATCAGAGGTGTGTAGCTGCTGTGTGCTGTGTAGAAAAGTGCAGAATCTGTCAAATCTTTGTCATCTTAAATCTTCCCGATTGGAAAAAATGATAAATCTGCAGATAAGTAAAGAAACACTTCATTCAGAAAACATATTTAACAGCCCACTGCATCAAGTTTAACAGCTAACATTAGCATTCAACCACTTTCCAGCTGAAGAGACTGAAAAGACAGCGAGTCCACCTGCTCAGATCACAAACTGGGATGTTTCTGCCACAGTTGGATATGAACAGTCCTGCTGCTCTGAGCTGCATGTTGGTGCAGAAACTGTCGAAGGGTTCAAAACTTGTTTACTGTAATTGTTAAAAATTACAACAAAGATAAATAATAAAAAACATATTTCACTGGAAGGAAAAACCACAAAAAGATGCAAAAACCACCACAAACCATGTTTTTTTAAATTTTTTTGCAGCCTGGTTGTCTTTCTCCTGCGTCTGAGGGGCCGGGGGGGATTTTCCACATCCATGTCCAAGGATCAACGGTCTCATGCTAGTTTTAAGGCTTTAGGCTATTTGAAATTGGATTTAGCTGCTTATTAATAGCATTTTTTATTAAAATATACATTAAGTTGTTTATTCTTCATCATTAACTAAATGTTTTCCACGGAGCTTCAGTCCTTCATCATGTCTCCTCTCCATCGCTCCCTCTTCTGATCCCAGTGCATGAACAATGTTTGCATATGAACAACTGCCCTGCCCGGGGGCGAAATAATAACCCACCCTCATTACCCACATTGAACACACACTTTAGACCCTCGTATGTGTTGTCAGCGAGCATTCAATGGGAGGGATTAAACCCCTCTTTCATCCCCTTCTTACAGGTTTTGTGTTGATTCTCCGGGTCGTCAGATCCAGCTGGGAGTCTTCACTCGGCCCTGAACGCCTCCCGGTGTTGTGACACAAGCAAAGTACAGACGGAGGAATCAAACCGCTGAGCTACTTTGAAGATCAGCGGCTATTTTTCCTCAAGTACCCTCATTGTTCTACGCTTGAATTAGTGCACCTGAATCCACTAATCGATGGCTGTGAGTCTGCTGAGCCGCATGTGAGGGCTGCGAGGTGATGTTCGAGTGTTTCACGAGGAAACGGCTGCAGACAAAATCCCCGTGAATCAAACCATTACTTCTTTGTCTTTTCTTGACTAAGCGATGCCTTTTTTAAAAACTTACAGGTTTATTTTGAAAAAGTGCGATTTATTTTCAGAGGACTTCATGTTGTTTTTCTGGATTAGAATGTAATTTTGATTAATCACAGCTCTGCATCGGGGTTTTTCGTAGCCTTAAGGTTGCTAGCTCTTTTACAGTGCACTTTACAGTTTATAGTGTGTCCTTTGGAGCTTTATTAGCTGAGTTTACCTACGGGAGTTTCTGATGGCTCGTGTTATGCGTTTTGCTGCCAGGAGGAAATAATTCTCTGCAAGTAAAAACAAGTCAGAGGAGTTTTTTCGGTGCTTCTGCTGCAGAAAGGCACCTGAACTCATCAGTGTCACTGGATTTCTCTGAGCTCAAATAGACAGTCTGAAACATTTCTACCAGTTTGCCACTAATTTATAGGATAAATGATAAAATTTTAAAGTTTACTCATTAAAAAAAACATCATCCCCTGTGTGGCGGTGAGTCTTTCCAGGCAAATTCATGACCGGATGTTTGGAAGATCGAGAGTAAAAGCTTTTACGAACTGGTTCAATAAATATTGCATTATACAGATTGTAGAGTAATGGAGATCATTTTTCCATTTTAAGTCTGAAGCTGCACACATCGTTTTGTTTTGTGTTTTTATGACAGCGCACATCTGCACAGGCAGCCAGTCTCATATGTTCCTTCCTACATCCCATTAACTGCAGCCGTTCATCCGCCTTCTTTCTCATATACGACTGAAATCAAATCAGCATGGGAGAGTGAAACGATGCATTTGCTTCAGCTGCTGATGAATGTTATGACAGCTGTCCCCCTGGAAGCGGCGTGCCGAGGTGTCTGCAGCCGACTGTGGGCAGCGGCCAGCGGAGGCTTTACGGGGATCAGCGAGCAGGACGCCGCCGTCTCGCTTTGCAATGCACAGTTACAAATCTGTTCCACAGAGACCTGATGAGGAACAGAAAGAGGCGAGCACAGGTTGGAGGAAGCATGGAGGAATGACGTGATCGCCGGCTGCAGATCTGGTCGAACACCTGCACCTGCGCCGAGCTGAGGTCAAGCAGAGGAGGCTGAGTTAATGCGATGGAACGCCTCCTGAGGGAACGATGAATAAATCCAAACCATGCAGAGACACTTTCTGTGTGTGGTTTCTTCCGGTTGGAGGTCAGAAGTGACGGCACAGGTGATAAACTGTGTTATACTGCGAGGTGTCAGCTGCAGCTTTCAGCTCAGTTATCTGATCGCTCGACTTCCACACAGGTTGAGTCACAAACTCTGAAGTCAAGAAACTGTCACATTCCTGAATTTTTGTCAAAATCCGAGCACTGTTGTCTGAGCTGTTACAGACAGTCAGAGATGAAGTGGCAAAGCCTGATGCTCCACCCTCAACTGAATTTATTGTGTAGCAGACAAATAAATTAGAGGCATGAAATAAGATTTGTCATTGAGGCCAGTTTAACCAATAAAATATAACTGACACATATTTTTGGTGTGTGTTTGACAGGACGATGACTGATCGTTTCCTGATTTCCTTGAATAGTAAATAAAACCAACTTGTTCCTGAAGCGACGACACCGACTGTTTGCAAAGTGAAACAACTTTCTTTGGGTAAAATTAAAAAATGCTAAATCATATTTCCCAGTTTTGCAAGGACAGATTTGAATGATGATGTCATGTTCGGGATCTTCGGCTGTTTCCTCGAGAATGAAACATGAGACACAATCATCTCTTTTGTAAACACAGCTGTCTTGATTATGTCCAACAAAACAACCATTGTGAGCTACCTGCTTGACCTAAAATAAACAGCCAGCAGAGGCAAAGCCAGACAAAAGAATAGACTGTTTATTCACTTCTCATGGGATGATGTAGCACAATGAGGACTGCATGGCAGGATCCTTGAAAGGGTAATCTTAAGAAATAACATTTAAGGATAAGCTTTAATTTGAGGTTGTGCCCAGCGCTCAGCGGCGTCTGTCATCACAAGCCGACTGACGTTGGCCTCAGCGCTGAGCCTCATGATGCACACTGTCATTACATGATGGCCCGTCTGATTTTAGATCCTCATCAACTGACCAGAACTCTTATATAAGACGGAGAGAAGTTTGTTTTTATCTCAGTTTGCTCGGTTTTTATTTTAAATATTGTAATGTAACATCTATTTTCCTCATGCACGAATGTTTATGCTGGTCTTCTTCCTGGATGTTTTCACTCAACTTCTGATTGAATGAACATAAAACTGCTTAAAAATAAGAATCCATCTCTTTTTCTTTGACTAAAGTCAGATTGAGATCTGAAGTCTGAAACAGTTTAACTGAAAATAAATGATAAATTTCAAAAATGTAATCTGAACATCTCCCTGTCAGCATTTAACAAAGCAGTAACACAAATTTGAGTCACCTCTAAATGAATAAAAGCATTAATAATTCCCTTCTTGCTTTTTATGCAACGTCACCTGACTTTTTTATGTTACATCTGTGACATTTGCATCTAAAATAACATGCAACTGCAAAAAAAGCATCATACAAAATGGTTTAAGACATTAATGTGCAGTTCAAACCCTTTCAGATGATTGCTGCACAATGCACGTACTTTAATTTGTGAGTTTTTACTCCAGTATAAATTCCCAGAGATGCGGTTTTCTGTGTGTCATGGTAAAAAACTGGACTGGTACAGTTTCTGTTCTGTCTTTTGTTTTAGCAGACTCAATGAATCAGCATGTTCTTCTCCGCCCAACATGTGAGAAAAAAACCGTGTCCCAGAAAGAAGCACAACACTTGGGCCAAATATGTCAAATGCAATAAAGCAGCAGTTCACAGTATCAGCACAAACACTCGATGCTCTCTGACTGGTGCACCATGTACAAACACATCCATACATCCAGCAGTAAAAGGACGGCGCCTGAGGTGTTCTCGACCCGCTGTGTGTGTGTGTGTGTGTGTGTGTGTGTGTGTGCCAACCCTAAAGCTATGTAAACAGCCATTACAAAATTACAATCTGTAACCCAAACATCAGGGCCTGTGAGTTAAACAAAAGGAATCAAGTGGAACACACTCGAGCGACACGTTGCTTTCTCGCCTGATGACGTAGGATTCAGCTTTTTTCCTTCAAATAAAGCGTAAACATTGTTTGTAACAGACCAGCGTGTTAATACTCGTGTCGCAATAGAAAACAATAACTCCAGTGTCATCGGGGGGCCTACGCGAAATATCAAGCTTTAACATCTGACACCCAAACTTACACAAGGATGTGACGCACAATGGGCTCCATTTAGCCTAAAAATAGCAGCGAGAGACGGATAGGAAACAACAAATTGATTGATTTGCCTACTGTTTCATTTCCTGAAGTGCAAACACTAGAAATCACTTTTTCACCAAGTTTTTCCAGAACAAAATTCCATGAGATTCCGTTCCCGTCATGACAAAACGTAAAGAAACTGACACAAAGACAAAGCAAACTATTCTCCTTCTTCTTCTTCTCCTTCTCCTTCTTCTTCTCCTTCTTCTTCTCCTTCTCCTTCTTCTTCTTCTCACACCCACAGTTTTTACAGCACATTTGAAGATGTTCACAGTCCATTCAGGATCAAACAGAGCAGGATGCTAAAATGTAAGCTACACTGAGGTTTTGTCACATTCCTGAACCCAATTATGGTCTGCGGTGAGGCTCATTTTGCTCTCGAACATCCATAAACATCTTTTATTTATGTGAATGTGCTTCTTCTGTGAGCAATGAGGCCTGACTTTGATCCCGGCATCATCTGACGGTTGCATGCTAACAGCGTTTCCTCTTCAGTTTTCAGTGTCGAGTTTGCTCTGTGACTCAGTCACACCAGCAGAATCTGAATTAACAGTTCGATAACTATTTCCTGTTTGCCCCCCCCCAACCCCCCCACCCCTCCAAACACACCCATCTCATACCAACCTCTTCAACAGCTCTGCCCATAACCTTAAACTGAAGCCCTCAGAAACGCAACCACATGCAACTCTGCTCAACATCTGCAGAGGTTATGACATGGAGAGCACTGTAATCTACTGCAGGGTCCTACAGACTGAGACACATTAAAATGAGGGCAAGCTCCCACATGCATTGATTGTACAGTGCAGTGGCTTCAAAGGTATAATATTTTCTCGCTTTTTTACATTTTAGGCAAGGCAAGGCAAGTTATACCACAAAAGGTATTAACTTCAAACTTTCTGCATAATCACTTAAAGAGCTGAAGTGCTCTTGCGTGTAACGAGAGCCGTATAACTCATCTCCTTCATCCTTAGGCCATGAACTTATCAGTTACCCCACATCAGACACATGCAAATCCAAAGCTCCCTATAGGAGCGGAGAATGCATTTGAAACGAGACATAAGGAAAACATTAACATTTCGTGTAAAAGACAACAAACAACAGAAGCCCTAAAAGTTATAGATGTAAAAAAGAATCTAAATTATTTGAAAGAAACAGTAAACAGAAATATTCACAACCTGGAGTTACACGAGCCAGCAGTTCCAGTAGATCTCTGTCCTGAAAGTTTGTTCTCCAGGTGAGAAACTCTGAGTTCACCTGCACAAAATGACCTGAAGGGTTTTGATGTTTCATAACCGAGAAGTAAATCAGCAGGTTCTCTCAGCCTGAGACCACTTAATGTTTTACAGACAAGTTATTGATTTTAAAATCCAACTTAAGTGATATTTTTTATGATAGAAAGTTCTATTTGTGCTACAACTGAACTGTACCTCTCTGGTTATTTATTGTGTGACGGTTTATTGCATTTCCCTGGAGTTTAATGATGACTTTAAAATTAGTGCTGACAGGCTTCAGAGTAAAAGCTGGAGGTGTTGGTGTCACAGGTGATTTACAGCCGACAGCATCTGAGTTAAAACAATTCTCACTGAGGATCAAATTATTCTGGTTTATTCACATAAGCAGTAAAAGTCTCTGCATGAACTCGGTGATCTGATTATCAGAAACGTCTTTTAGGTGTTTTGTAGTTTCTGCACCAGTTTTCTCTTTTCACTGCCACATTAGAAGCAAAAAAACATCCAATCCTGACTAAAAATCCTCTTTCTTTTCTCACATATGCAGCAAAAACCTGCTGGAAGAAGTTAGCTTGTGCTGCAGCTCCTCATAGCTGCTCGGATCCAGTTTAGATTATAATGTTGTTTTGCCAGAAGTTTACATTTCTAAGCACTCAGACCTGAAAAAGAAGAGCTAAGAAAAAAAATCGGATCTCTGCGTACCGCCACAAGCACAGTGGGGTGTTTTTTTTTTGTTTTCTCTGTTTTGTTTCTGGTGTAAACAGTGAGGAGAAAGAAAAGCTGTGGTGTGAGATCCAGAGCGGACATTCAGCTTGAGGGATTCCCTCATTTGGCAGCGGCGGCTCTGCCTGGGAGATTGTCCACAGGGAGACATAAACCACACTGAGGAGAACAAAGGTCACGACTCAGAGACCAGGGTCTAAGCCCCCCCCTCCCCTCCCACACACACACACACACCATTCAGCCATGGTCATCGTCCTGCTCGCTCTTTGGCACCCACTGATCCCAACAAGCACCCGGCTACAAGGCTGCAGAGCCAGAAAACTGCTGCTCTCAGTGCTATTGTGCCGCTCCTGCCTGCCTCCGTAACTAAAAACTGCAAACAGAGGCTACGCCCTTCACATGTCACCGCCTGGCCTCCGAGTGGTGCAACAATGCCAAATGTATGCCAAATGTTCGTCTTTAATGGTGGGTAATTTATAGACACTGGCAGGAGCAAATTTGGACTTGTGGCCAGAGGTGTTGATTACCCTTTTTATCTGGCCGTTTGTTTGGGAGCATGATCAAAGCCATCACCCGTTAGCGATCATGTGCTTTGCCTCCCCCCCCCCCAACACCCCTACCCCTGCCCCCTGCTAAAACTTTGGCACACAGCCATGCATCGGCCTACTTTTCTTTGTTTTATTACTTCAAAAGGTTGCGTCTCACCCCATTCATCACAGAACACTGCTCCCGTCAAAGCTGTAACAGAGTCAAATTGTTCAGGCATTTGGGCGTCCGACAAAGCGCGGCGAGCATCTCCGAATCTGATGTAACTCAAGGAGGGATAATTTAACACTCCCGGAGTCATCTTTGATCTGTGATCTGTACCATATCTGCGGCCGCGCTCACCCGTGGCTCATTTTACCACGCTTCATTATCCTTTTGATATTTCATCTCGCCCGGCTTTATTTGTACGCATCACCACAAATTAGCATTGTGACGGGGAACATCCGCCCTTTGTTTTTCATTATTCTGCCTGTGAGCAGTTACTCTGATGATGGCACATATTTGTGTACAGATGAAGCGTCTGCAGGCTTGATGAACTTTTTCAAAGAAAGACAAAGAACTTGAAAGGTTCAGGAGGGCAGGAGGGCTCGCAGCGAGGTGGAAAGTTCAGTTTCAGGAGGTGACTCTGTTCTGGAAACATCATTGTGCCGTTTATCTTGCAGCTGGATTTGAGTTTGTTTATCGTCCTGCTCTGTCTGTCTGTCTGTCTGTCTGTCTGTCTGTCTGTCCGGGTTTCTATAAATTTTGGCCATGGAAAGAAAAGGCACATGAGGCGCAGGAAGCCACCCCGGCTCCTTCGGCGGCGCCCTGCCCCTATCTCGCAGCCTAATCCGATGAGCTCACACTCAGCATGTTCCTCTCGTGAGTTCTGCATGACTTGCGCTGCCCCCAGAGATAAAGAACGGATGGGGTGCTGCTGTCCTCATGGAGAGGCGGGTGGAGTGGGTGGGTGGTTGGGTGGAGGGGGGGTGGGTGTTACAAGAAGGTGGGAGGAACGGGTGGAGAGTTAGGGTATGGGTTTTGGTGGAAAAGGGGGCGGAGAGTGGACATGCTGAGGCCTCTGTGTGCTCTGTGTGTGTGGGGGGGGGGGGCCTCATCATCCGCCACCTCTCCCGCCCCCCCAAGGACACTGACCTCTTTGTAGAATTCATATTAAAAACTCCGGCCCCTGTGAAGATGACCCCCCGAGACTAATCCCGTGACCTCCAGCGCATTAAAGTGACCGTTAGTGGACATGGCAAGGACAGCCTGTCATTTCGGACTCCCAGAGGAAGGACGGTGGCGGCGGCGGCGGTGGTGTGTGCGTGTGGTCAATATTTGTATGCGTGCGAGTGCGTTGTTGGGTGCGGGGGTGTGTTTGTCATGGAAGCGGCGTGTTGCGTGCAGCACAGGGCCCACAGCGAGACAAATATGGTTGACGTCTGATGTCGGAGTTATGGTGAGGCTTCGGACGAGTTTCCTGCATGATGCATGTGTCACATTCTTAGATGTTTGACTCAACTCTTCCCAGTTTGTTGGACTTGGAAAAAAGTTGGGCTGGAACTCCAAAAACTTGTGTTACGTTCAAATATTTAAGGAGTTAAATAAGTCGTGATTTAGTTCATCAAAACAACTTTAACTGGTTTCTTGGGTTTTACTTCCTGCAACAGTTTGACTGCAGAATCCAAATGTGTGACTTTATTTTTTCAAGTTGTTCAAGCTCTCTTAAAACAAAAAGCCTTCATATTTGGAGGCGTTTCCATTCTTGTAGTTTGCTTGCAGACTTTTTACCAGTTCTCAGACCTGAGGGAATCTTTTATAGCTTCCGAAGTCTGTAACCAGCCGGCCATTTGTTCGCTAATGTTCAATGACAGCTCAAAGCACCGACTTGTTGTCTCTGGGACCTGTGGACATCTTCTGAAGCTCTTGGAGGCCACTTTATGTGGTGATAAAAAAAAGGGCCCAATAAAGCCTTCTCACCAGCGGCAGATCCTCCCAGCGCAGCAGTCCTTGTTAATCACAGCAAACAGTTGGAGATCCTTTCAAAGGGGATTATATCAGGGTCAGGAGCATTTGGACCTTAATTACCCTTGACATAATGTTTGACCATTCTGTTACCACCGGGGAGGGCAACACTTATTAAGGGGACGTGGGCCAGGGGTCAGCGGGGTTACCCGGGTCAACAGTGCAAGCACAGCCCACCCCAACCACCACCACCAAAACCCCACCTCCTCCTCCCCCTCAACCAGCCTCCTCCACATTTCGCCATCCAGCTCCGGATCCCTGAGTCGACCTCCAGCAGCAGTGAAGAGCCGAGAGCTTGAACCTGCCGGAGGGTTTTTTTGGGGAAACGATGTTGTTTTTGTTGTCGTCACATCGGCTGTGACGGACCTGAGAATGCAGAGCTACGATGTGCAGAAACATGATTTAGGGGGCGACTGCAGGCAGAGGTCAGAGGTCACCGTTTCTCCTCCTCAGATTCACAGAACAAACTGTCACTTTAACGTTCAGAAGACTTCAGCTTGTTGCATTCAGCGGATTTTAGATGAGCTTCTTGTTTTTCCTCCACAACCATCTCTCTCCCTTCACCTTCCTCTCACCTGTCTGCTCACACACCTGTTTGCACTGACGATCAGTCCTGCAGCCCTGCGAGATCTACACACCTGCATCTTGTTCAGTGATCAACCTTGAACCTTCATATGCAGCGATCCCCTCTGCTCTTTGTCAGACTGTTTCTGTTTTCATGTGTGTTTGTCCTGCTGCTTCATTGTGTGTTATTTCCTGTTTGTTCCTGCCTGTTTGCCTCTTAATGTCACCTGTCTGTCTGTCTGCAAGTTCTTATAAAAGAAACTTCACTTTTCTCCATCTGCATTTTGGTCCAGAATGAAACTAAACCATGAAAATTCTACTTCACTGTCATTTCTTAGAGGAAGAATGAGAAATCATCGTCATTAGTTGTTGAAAGGTCTGAAATTCTGGTGTATTTCTCTCAAACTTTAAGTTTTTACATGTTTACTGAGGACATTCACCGAAAAACACTTAACCAAAATCCCATAGCAGTCCATAACATTTCAACTCAACAAAATGTTTTGTTTCAGTAAAATCCACAAAAACTATGAAACGCTGAGACGTTAGTTAAATTTCAAAGAATGAGTCCTCTTTAAAACAAAAAGCTGCTCTGCAGGAGGTTTAAAAACCGTCCACGTAGAACAGGTGAACATTAAACTTCAGACTTTTTGGTCTCTGATATCTGACAGGCCTCCTCCACCACTGAGTGAAGTCAGATTTGCTCGTTTTCTCTGGAGTCGGTCACATCCTGCAGGCTGGACAGGCAGCTTTCCTGAGCTGGAGTCGGTCTGCAGGATCACCGCTGTGCAGGCTGCGACGGACACCTCCGACCGAGCCAACTGCTGATGTGTGAACATGTCCGCGTCTCTCGGTGCCCTTATTTCTTTCTGCCAAGTGGCTCTCTCACTGCACCTCCACCATGGAGGAGGTCAGACAATGACAAATTTTCAATCAGTAAATAAGATGATTTATAAAGTGTTCAGGCAGCATTTAAGCACAAGACTGAGTCAACAGATGCAAATAAAACTGACAAGTTTAAAGCATGAATCTCCTCCAGAAATGCTCTTTATAAGACATCAAACATCTAAAAGAGCTTCTGTTTGGAGTTTCTTTGTATCTTTCCTCACAAAACCCTCAGAAGTCTGTCAGACATAACTATGTGAATGTATAATCCCGAAGCAATGACGCAAAACAGCAGCTCAGTCTATTATCTCCAGACACACAACAGATAACACACAAACACAAAAACAGAATTAATCCAGCGCCAATTCAAGCTGACGTCCCCTCAGAGTGCCTGTATGCACCGTGTCAATGTGGGCAAGATGAGGCCAAAAGGAGGAGCAGATAATATACAACGAGATGATACAAGGCGTGCAATCACAGCCCGGCGTCTCTGTTCGGCGGCTGTATACATTCTGACAGAGCAGAGCTCATCCTGGTGTAAACACACAATGCTGCGCCGCATCACACTGTTCTGCTGCAGTTTACGAGAAAACTGAATGTGTAAAATAACACAAATCTGTCCCAGTTTCCTGCTGCAGTCGTCTGCATGATGAATGAAGCATTTTTCCTCATGAAAACTCATAACTCAGTGTCTGTTTTTGCAATAAAACCAACCCCATGAAGAATTTTTCATATCTTACATAAATAAAATACAACTACACACTCGAGCCGCCTGCCGTCTGCCTCCCAAACTGAAGTGTCTTCAATGATCTTATGGGGCCAAACAGCATTTGCACATGCTCAATAATTTACTCAGAGTAAACAGTCTTTTGTTCGGCGTCATGCTTGACTAGGCAGGCACATTATCTCCATCAACACATGCACACAACACGAAATCCCCGGCACCACAAATCGTAGCCCTCCTGTCAACATCATTCACTCATCTGTCAGACGACAAGAGTATGACAACGTGTATCTCCAAACACACAACAAAAACAAGCCTGAGTGGGAGCACATAATTGGGGGAGTTACTGTAGCTGGAGGGGAGGATTTGAAAAAAGGATTACGGAAAGGTAAGAAGGGCTGGGAGGAGGAGAAGGCAGGGAGGGAGTAATCTGTAATTAGTTTGTAATTGCATCTCAGATGGTTCGAAATGGCCTTTTTGCAATGATTCATGAGTGACAGAGGACACGAAACGACTCTGAGAGACACAGTTTTAACATTTAGAGAGAGTCATGACGCATGAATGAAGAATCATCGTCCTTTGAGTTTTTAAATACTGCATTTAAAAACATGGCTCCTTTTTTTAATTTCTATCATTTCTTTATTTTCATTTTTAACAATTGAAAAGTTCCCAGTGACAATTTACAAATATATAACTTTAAAATAGTCAAAATAATGTTTTAATGAAAAAAGAGGTCACAGTAACAGCTGATAGTATTTACATCTACATGATCTGAGTCACTTCATGTTGTTTCTAACCTTTAAAATCGACATAATCAAGTGTTATAAAGGGTCGTAGTGGCCATGATCATAAGAAAATCAAGAGTTTTACACACTTTTGTTTTTCATAACTTTGGAAATGTGCGTTATCAGTAATGAGAACACGCTATCTAAAGTAATTATGTGTAGCTTTTGGCTCGACGCGTTCTATGAGTTTCCTTTTCTGATAAGTTCGGCTGACCAGGATGTTTGCGAATGTGCTGATGTCACCGGAACAGATCCGAC
>JAQNCA010000005.1:22140756-22160139 GCA_029783725.1 Acanthurus tractus
TCCTGACACCTCATCAGTCTTCACGGAGAGGCCCACTGCCCGCCACGAGGACGGGTTCGCCAGGCAAGCTACCTGTACGCTGACATCACACACTCACATGAAAGACACACTCGGCCTCGCGAAACACCTCACACTCCGGCCAGGTGACGCACGGCCGTCGGTACGCAGCGATCCCCAGGTGCTGCCGCTGCTGGACACCAGTGATCACACCTCCAAGATGAAAAACTTCTGGTTTTTGTGATTTTAGTCTGAGTAGATAAAATTTTCCCAGAGAGCTTTTAGAAGAAGACCTACAGTGTCAGAAATGTTTTATTTTGATATGAAAATCATCAACAGTTCGGAGACACGAGCGTCTGAGAGAAGCAGGTTTCCCCTCGGTGCCTTTTTGCACTGAATGGACCTGAAAGCACCACCAGCTAACGGCGGCCCAGGTGAGATCGGGTCTTGATAGCACTCCGTCTTTTGAACAATTAGGAGAGGAGGTGCAGCACCTCGCGGCCCAGGTGATGGATCACACCGGCGGTGGGTTCGTGGGGTTGACTGTGAGACCGAAGAGGAACTGACTGAACTGGGGGGGGGGGAGCAGAGATTTGGCAGAGACGGATCGTGGAGGACTGAGGCCAGCTGGGTCTGAGCGGGGATCTGTAAACAGGCCGGGACAGGAACGGAGGCAGCGGAGGCCCGGGCAGCTCCACAACAGCCCCTGTGAGATGATACAACACATCTGGGGGGGGAGATATAAACACAGTCACGAGGCCCTCATCCTAACCCACCTGTTCAATCCGTAATCTCACACTCGATCGTTTTATCGCTCGGAGGCCTCGGCATCGTTTGAAACGTCTCGGCGCAGCAGTAATCAGTATCTCTGTCAGCATCTCTCGGCGCTCTGTTTTGGTTTTCGAAGCCCACAACTTCGCTGTTTTTTGTTTGCTGTTATTTTTGTTTCTTGGCTCCGATCGGCAGACAGCTGTTTTTCAGCACCGAATAGAAACCTCCTGCAAAGCCACATCACACCGCACCAACACAGCACGGAGAGAGTGAGCAGCCCGATGATGAACAAATAACAAGCTGGAGAATCAGTTTGAAAGGGATTAATGGAAACCAAAACAGAGCTTAAAGAAGAGTGAGTTCAAATTAAAGCTCTTTATTCACCGTCTGTCAGATACGTGCTGGCTGTTGTTGTCCAGCTGCAGTCGATCGGCCTGAAGTCTTTAATCTGACGCTGATGGAGCGTTTTAGTTTGACACTGAGGAATAAAAACACGCTGTTATCAGAAACGTTTTTCTCATTCGATGAAAGAACATAAAACCTATCAAACGCTGCATCTAAAGTAGCAACTTTACTGAAGCAAAACAGTCACATGTGCTAATTTTCTCCTGCAGTCAGTGTCAGTTTTTGGTCTTTGGCAGCTTTTCATTTGATCAACTTTGAAGACTTTTTGGTATTTAGATTTAAAATCCAGCGACGAGTCCCCAGTTTTCTGTTTGAAATATAAACCTTTTTTCTTTTTTTACAGTGCAGACTGCAAAACAGCCGTGTTAGTCTTCCCCAGGAGTGACTGTTTGATGTCTACATCATAACATATACAGACTTTGCACGAGTTCACAAGGACTAATGAATTTCCGCTCAAACCATCTCGTGTCGTTACAGAGGCCATTGGCCTAATCCACTTACCTTCTGCTTAAAATCCCCCTATCAATAAAAAAGGTATCATTTTACCCTCCCCGAGGGCTGTTAAAAGTAAAGAGCCACTCTGTTAAGACTTCCTTTCATAGATGGCGGTGGTTCCGTGCTCTCCTGTAAGCCTCTAATCCCTCTGTCGCCATCACTCGCCCATGCACTGCCCTGGAGGAAGCGACGTCTTGCAAACTAAACCTGCAGGTCTCATGTTGTGTGTGTAGTGCAGGATTCCCGGATTAGGCTAAACATACACTTTTTATTAACCTTGGGCATAACACTTGCCGCGGTGTGTTTTTGTGCGTGCGTTCGTCTGTGTGTGTGTGTGTGTGTTTTAAGAAAGGCATTTCTGTTCCACCTCAAAGTAACACGTTTGTGTTTGTCTCAATCACTTCTGATGGCTGCTCACTGCGAGCGAGCTGCAGAACAAATCAGTGTCTGTGTGTGTGTGTGTGTGTGTGTGTGTGTGTGTGTATGCATGCACATGAGCATTTGTGTATAGCTGTTGGCACGGAGCTGTGTAGTTAGGATTCAGGCCAACTTTTTCTGCTGGAATTTCCTGTCTGCATTGAGCTCCCCCACCTCTCCTCCTCCTCCTCTGCTCTTCACTACTCTCTTTCTCTCACTGCCGCCTTCTCTCAAAGCACCACAAAGGCTTTTTTTTCCTTTTTTTTTTTCCACAAATTTTTCCTGGCCCGGCCCGGCCTCTCAGGGCATTATTATTGTCATTGAGTACTTCCTCGAAGACATGAGCCCACTCCACTCTCCACTTCAGCACGGTCCCGATCCGGGCCTTCATTTGGACATAATGAGAGACTGCTTTTCCTTCTACTTTCTCTGAGTCATGAGACTCGAAGGGGCCTTTGTTAACATCGAACACCTGGCATTGTCTTAAGTAAGAGATCAAACCGGGGCTTTGAGATGCAAACTAAAAAGCAAGGGGAAGATGTGGGGCTTTAACCCTGCTGTTTGCAGGATGTTTGGCACGTCTGGAGCATCATTATAGGGGCTGGGGGGGCAAATGTGAGCCTATATATCAACCTTAAAACAAACATGTTATGAGAGATCAGAGCAGATATGGTTCCTGAAAGGCACCGCCAGTCATGTGGGCCGCATTGATTTATGATAGAAGATTACTCCAAAACAAAGAGCCCTGAGTGCACGGTGCATTTTTTACGATTTTACAAAATAGGCCGAGACGAAATTCATTGAGTTCGGTCCAATCAGATTGCAGCTTATTTGTAAACAGTGTGTCAGAGCCTAATGACTCTCCGCTGTTCCACCTTCCCCCCCCAGGCCGAGCCCGCCCACATCAGTTAACCCTCGTTTTATTTGGCCTATTTGATGAGAACTGATCTTCGTTTTGTGGATGAGACATTGCACAGCGATTCATGGCACCATGAGACTCGACTTTCCAACCCTCCTTCGTCTCAGCGTCACATTTTCAGCGTGTTTCGCTAAAAGTTAAGACAAGTTGTACTTGTATCAGTCTGAAAAGTCTGCTGCTTTGTTTTGGATGTGGAGCGTGAGGCCCAGGGTGGAGTAACCCTGCATGCCAGCACACCCAGAGGAGACAGCAGGGCGGTAAATCAAGACGCTGAGGTGTGTGCGTCCTCCCAACCGTCTACCTGTTGGCAGTCGCCTCTGCAGCCCAGGAAACAATGCAGCTGTCTGGGTGATGGAGGGGCCTGTTCAGCCCTCATCACCCCCACATCCAGCAGCCACAGAAGGGTTTTACGTGTTTTTTTCCAATAGACTGAATATTTTTCCTCAACACAAATATGAACTGAAATCATTAGAATCACAATCTGTGACTTTTTCATAAAAATAAACTTTTGATCAACAGTTTTCATTGATAACAGCGAGACACTTAAAACAGCTGAAACCAGTTCCACTGCAAAGCAGCCAGACACGCAAACAAACAAAGAAGCGTCCAGGTTTGACAGTTTAATGTATCAGCTCTCCGCGTCGTCTAAAAGAAGCTACTGTTCTGCTTTGACTTCCAGCACAAGCTCGCTGTCTGTGTCATTGTCTGCCCTCCTTGTCCCGTGCCCTTCCCACCCCCTCCACCCGAGATGTGCCAGGCAGCACAAGCAGGGGGCACCTCCGGCACAAAGACCCAACTTCTGGCTCCACTTGTGAAACAAAGCTCGAACTCCTTTTCCCAGCTCTCACTCCCTCTCGCTCATTTACTGGGAGCCTCTTTTGGCTTTGTAACACACAAGTTGACTCGGAATTGGCCGCCCGTCTCGCACACAAAAGCGAAGGGAGGGTCACTGGCTGAGATCCAGCGGCGTCGATCCTGACAGGAACACAGAGCCCTCGGCCCCGAGAGCTGAAAGACGAGAGGAGACACCAGACTGACTTTTACAACTCACTTCATTCTCGCAGACAATTGTCACTGTTCTGTTAGACTTGATTTTACCTGGGGGGCATCCAGGGATTTCTTAAAAAAAACAAAAAAAACAAAACAGGCTACTCATTAATTTTACTGCTCTGCAAATCTGTCATGTGTTCAATTTCTGAAGAGCAAATTCTCCCAGCATGCCTTGAAGACACAGATCTCCTGGCACCGCTTATCATGTTCTTCAGTAAACTTTAAGAAATAAATAGAAATAGTGTTTTTACAGCAATTGTGTATTTTTACTTTTCTAGACAGATGCTAAACAGACGTTCACAGACGCTTAAACTAAAAATGTTAACTACTTTTGGCACAACGTTTTTGTTTACCTTCACAAAAACAGGAATCAATTAATTAATTACTCAAAATTCTTCTCTTCATCGACCGTGTCTGCGGTTAAGACCGATTTCAACAAATGTCATTATGGTGGCACATCGGTAATGTGAGCCATAATAACACACCGTGTTTTCAAAAGGTTAACAATTACTATTTTTTTGCCAATAATCCTTCATTCCACACAAAATTCCACACCAGTCAAAAGTTCCTCTGCTGCCTTCAGGGAAACTCGGCCGAGTGTAATCCCATCACAATTAACTAAGAACAAGATGATACACCGTCATGATGATTACCTCAATCACAATAACAAAAGGTTCAATCAGGGTTAAGTAGCAGTAATGTCTTTCTTTATAATTGGCATCAAGGAAAAACAACATCCAGCGTTCAGTCGTAGCCCGCAGGCGCAGATTCCTGTTCCACCTTGTTTTCAGAGCGCCGGCTGCAGCCCCGAGGCACATCTTAAACAGGAAGGTGTTTAAAACATGCAAACTCTGTGAAGAAAAGCCAAAGGATCGCAAACAATGGCCCTCAGATTCTGTGTATTTACATTTGAAATTAAACACTGCAGAAATGCAGGAAATCAGATTAAAAGGTGCTGAGCTCATCAGCACAGAAACAGGCACTTAAACGGGCCTCTTTCTGTCTTACTGCCCCTCTTTTACAATATTATCAACTCCAAACCTTGTTTTTTTTTAATTCTAGATGAGAAACCAAAAGAGAAACCATCAATGAAGCACAAAGCACTTCCTGGACAGATGTTTCACATTAAAGGCTGTCCGGTGGCTGAATGCACGTAATCATTTCCTTTCATGGTGGAGTTTTAATGTGAAAAATTAGCAGGACGTGTTGGGTTTCATTGACGGTAGCTTATCGGTGATCAAAAAGGGCTGCAAAGTGGAACTGAATGAGAGTGTTTCTGTTAAAAAGAAAAGAAACTGAAACAGGGACGAAATTTAATTTGTGCTTTAGAAACTTACTGAATATTTTCGTTTATTAGAATCACACCAGTTTAAGAGACACACACTGATTCTCCCAGCGGTCATCTCAGGTGGAGATAATGATCTGCTCTCTCTGAGCTTTGACCTTTAACCCCGGTGGTCTCGGCTCTCAGGTCATCCCGGGATCACTGGGCTGAACAGCCACAGAATCCTAATAGTAAGGAAGGATCAGCCCGAGGGGTTTGCATTGTACTGTCCATGCACTCTGTCACTGTCCACACACACACACACACTCACACACACACACACACACACACACAGTGATTCATGCAAAGTCATTTTGGGTTTCTGTTTTAATTTTTTTGCAAAACTTCAACATGTGACGGTGAAGAAAACTCTTTGGCTTTTTGGTTTAAACTCTCCTCATCCTGCAGTCCAGACTGCAACCCGTCCTCCTCAGCGGCTGTAATGACACTAATTAATCAAGATCAGCTGTGTTGTCCTAATGAGACTCCCCTTGAGCCATTAGACCATTTACAGCAGGAAAGAGTAGATGCGTGCATTCTTTGTCTGACACATAAAAACACATTCATTGTTGTGTAAACCCTGTTTTGGTCTCGGTGGATGGAGAGAGAGCCTCTCTGGAACACTCAGTTCTCCAGGGAAAAGACTCAGACAAAGTAGAAGGTTTCAATTACTGCTGGATTACGGAAACTGTAAAGTTGTACAGTTGTGTCTCACGCTGCGATGCAGGAATTAGTCAGGAACTTTATTTTCTGCTTTAAAGGTCCAATGGTTACAATATAAGTGGATATATTGACATAAATAGAACAATAACATTTAAAATTATATTTTGAGAAGTGAAAAATCACCTTGAAATAAGAATTGTTGTGTTTTTTATTAGCTTAGAATGAGCCTTCCTCTATTGACTGTACCTGCAGTTGTATTTGTGTGTGTTGTTAAGCTTAATTTGTGACCTTCTCTCCTCTCTTTGCACTTGCAGGTGCCCACCACCTCTTCCCCACCTTCCACACACCCATCCCCATCGACATGAGACACCATGAGGGGAGATACCATTACGATCCTCACCCGCTCCACGCCATGCATGGGTAAGTACCATCAGACATCACTGGTCCTCCTGACAAAAATCACGGCGACGTTCACGGTTTATGTCCTCAAACAAACAGCGGCTAGTCAAATCAAATGCTTCTGTGCCACCAAACTATCATTCAGACATTTTAACTGTAATTTAAATCATAGCTAAGAACCCAGAGTCATCTATATTATTAAATATTTCGGTTAAATGCACCAGTACATGTAAATTAGAGACATTAATACCTTCAAATCGTAAAATAACAAAGTAATCAATAAGTAAATTAGATATAAGCAGAAACTCACTCGTCTTTAGTTGGAACAAAGCTCGGCAGACTCAATAAAAACTTAGTAAACTCTGTTTTTCAGGTTAAACTGTGTGAAAAACAATGTGACTCATGAAGGTCACATGTCTTTTCATTGTTTTATCTTGGTAAAATTTAGCTTTTTTGTTGGAGCTGATAAAAAAAATGTAAAAGTAAAGCAGCTCTTTCTCTGAGCATCAGTGACAAAGCCGAGTTCAAATACATCAAAGCCAGAGGAGATACAGAGAGACGGAGATGACGGAGATGAAGAGAGACAAGCCGCTTCAGCACAAAACCACAGACTGTTAGCATCTCCTCTCCTTTCACAAAAACAAGGAGCTCCGCCAAGAAACATCATCTGTGGTCAAACAGCAGAGCTGAGACAAAGTCCAGCCTAAAACAATGACAATGTAAGACAAGAAGTTCACACATGCTTCTCTTGGGTAAAATTGGCTGCAGTGTCTCTAATAGTAAATTCCTTATGAAGCCTTAATAATGGATATTATAGCACTCACATGCCACAACTTATATAACACTTTTGTGCTCGTTTTCACGTACATATGTTACGGAGACGAGTCAACCGGAAGTCTATTCATTCCTATTGAAGTATTCATAATATTGATACTATTGTTACTAATATTTGGAGAGACCGTATGTCAGTGTGTTAGCCTAGCTAACAGGACAATAAAGTTTCAATTATCCATCAAAAAACTACACTTCCATGGACATTTGTGGCATCACCCGAGTATCTACGGACTTACGAACTTACGGACACTAGTCACATACTGAAGTGGAAACGATGACAAATTCTTAATTTCTAAAAATCTTTTGTAAAGGATTTCCTCACAGTTTATTGGTTTGGACAAAAAGGTAGGGAATCCAGTCGTGTGCTTGGTTTAAAAACGTGTCTCTTAATCTGACCTACAAAGAAAAACTCTTTATTTTCTGACTTTATTTATGTGGCGTTTCCATTAAAGTCTGGCCTTCCTAACATTTCCAGGCCTCCATATGCTTATCTACAATATTTGAATCCAGGAAGGGAACCCAGGAGTTTGATCAATAGAGGTTTTGTGAGAACTGTGCTGTTACATTTAAATTCAGCAAGATCAGGTGATACACAGCGAAGGCAGGGCTATTCATCACCTGCAAAGCGAGGGGAAGGCGGGGAGGCGGGAGTGAGGCTCTGCGCCCGGTTTGTTTTGATTAATGTGATGTGACTCTGACTGAGTGCTCCCACTAATTCATCAAGACCTTGATATAGTTGTCTTTTCCACGGCGTGCGCCAAATTCATCTAATTACTCTGTGTCATTATGGTGAAACCGAGCAGGTTGGCGGTGGCAGCACTTCGTCAGACGCTGGTCGCCGTTTGTCAGGGTTGTACTTCCTGTCTGAAAGGTTCGTGCGAATAATACGGAGTGCCTGTCATCATTGTTTGCTTATAACATAATGAGGGCTGCAGCTCAGTCTGTCACAGCTGTCAGGATGCAGATCCCACAGGCCTCAGTGCTTCATTATCTGCCCTGCCTGAAAACGCAGGAAAACCTGGTGGACTCTGTGACTCGGTAGGCAAATGCACGAACCACATGAGAACAACAGTTTGAAGCAGCCTTTGTTATATTTGTTACTATCTTTCATATGAATACATGCTGCTTAATTAAGCTGACGTATAAAAAAGTTTGAACAGTTTGACTTTGTTTAGCATTGGGCATCTTTAAACTCAGGACAGATGAAAAGAATCAAATCTGAATCAGAGATAGTCTTTTTAACTCATGCATCGTTTGTCCTCGATAAAACCTGCCGTCTACAGTACTCACAAAGCAACTCTGCACATTTCTGAAAGCTTTATCCAAGAGTCAAAAGAAGCAACCTTCCGGTTGTGGTCTTCCTTTCACGAACTTAGCATTCCAGAGAGAAACAAGCCCTATCCGAACCACCTCTGGAACACATTAGGAAGAGCCTCTTGTGGGATGACAGTAGAACTTTGACTTACAGACAGCACTTATTTGCCGTTTCCTGCATATTGTGGAGTCGGGCATCTTCTGTGCAAACCCACAAGCCAGAAAAGCCGGCCACCGTTCCAGCATGTTTGACCGGGTAATTAGCATCCGAAATCCAGCCTTCCGTTCCCAGAACCTCAACGACAACGCAATGGATGAGAAAAACAGATCCCCCGCTCATTCCAAAACCCGTATTTATGCTTTTTGGGAAGCAGTCAGGGGGCAAATTGCAGCACTGAAAAGTTGAATTATGCCCAAGGTTTTTGTGTGGCAGAGCTGTGGCCTACACCACCCCTGTACACAAACAGATGTGGTCCAACTCGCCAGGCAATCAGCCTGTTCAAGGCCTGCAGCCCCACAGCACGGAATGTGTCGATTAAATACAGTTTACAGATCTGCCATTTCGGTTGATGTTGGTTTTTCCCCTTCATTGTTTCGGTTTGGTTAACATTGAGAGGGGGAGGGTTGGGACATTAATGGAGGGTGGGAGATAGTGTCGGGAAGGGAGACGTATTTTGAATGTAGCAGCGTAGATTTGCTGTTTGTTGTCTGTGGTTTTGACAGACATGTTGTTATTTTATGTTATTGCTCTTTGGCTCCACTCCAGTCTCATCGTCACGGCTGAGGCTTGAATTTTGAAGCTCCCCTGAGTTACAGCCTGGAATTTGCTGCTGAAGAGATGAGGGAGCCATCAATCAAAAGTCTGCGAAGTTGCAAATCAATAGCCTGAAATGTTCACAGTTTTTTAGCACAGTCTCAGAGTGATTTTCTCTCCCTCAAAAAAGACTAAACGGTATGTGACAGCAACAAAGCCAAATAATGGGTAATTACCGTCTGTATAATCCCATCTCATTTAAGTATATTATCCCATCGTCTGACATAGTTCTGCTGAGCCCCTCCTTTGTACACAGGCCCTGCTTCTCTGGGAGTACAGTATCAAGTTGTGTCCAAATCCTCAGCATCCTGATCAGGGCCCCAAAAACAACCAAGGCAGGATCTTAGCGGGTCCCCTGTGGGGCAGCATAGTGATTTATCTTGATCGCCTTGGCTGCCCAGAAGTACAGAAGGGAGTGTGTCACATCATAATTCATCCCACCCTGAGCCAGTAGGGAAAATGCCAGAGAGGCAAATTCTGACTTGTTGGTCAGCCAGTGAGGGCAGGGAGGCGGGCAGGCCGACAGAAAGGGAACTTGAAGTTGGCTTTAACGCCTCACCTTGAAAACAGAATACATTGGCAGCATCTTGTTGCAGTGAAGATGGATTGTTTCCAAAGTCATTGCTTGTAGAAATACTTGTTAAAACATACTCATAAAAATCTATGCCAGAATTACTTCATCTTTAAAATGCATTTGAAATAATCTAGCTCTACGAAAAGCTGCTTTACTTTCTCAAAACTCACAAGTGTTTGTATGTTTTTGAAATATTCAAACTCAAAGGATGAGTAAAGGTAGAAAGAGGGGAGACATGAGCATTTAAAAAATGAGGGTGACACATTTTTCATGGTGCTGCACTTGGTTTCATGTGTTTACAGAAATTAATTTTGGAAATAATTATAAAAGAAACCTTGAGAGAGCAGTTCAACCTTCGCCTACTCTCTAAATTGGCCTGAGTGATGGATTATTTTCAGAAACCAGGGAAACGTGGGAAAGATGTGAGGGCAGGAAACTTCAGACCCTGTTTCAGGATCCAACAGACAAGATGTTTGAAGCATTCTGAGCCTGTTATTGTCCATAAACCACAAAAGTGCGATCAAGTCATTGTTTGGAAAGACCAGTAAGTCCCCAGTGAAGTCCCAAATCCAAAACTTTGAGTTTTGAGGCCGTAAAAAGTAAAATAGTCTCTTAACCAAATGTAAGGCCATTTGAGAGGAACAGAGTCTCAGAGTTTTGTAAGCAAGTAAATCATCTTTGGTATCATTTTTTTAAACTGGAGCTCAGTGAGGAAATCTAAGTCCTTCATTGTTGTGTCTTACGTTAAAAGCTGCTGGATTAGTTCAGGTCAGGTGGATCTGAGGAATTAGGTGTCGACTTTCTGGGAACACATAGGTGGTTTATGTAAGTTGATTCAATAAAATTATGGGAAATGAACTGACTTGCATACTTCTATGGTAAATTAAAGTCAGAATTCTTCCAAATCGATTCTTAAGTAAAATTTGTGAACTTTGTGAAGTTCAAGTTCATTTCACATAACTAGTTTTGATCAACCAGAACCAGAACTTTATCTTCACCATTTGGTTTTTGAGTTGCGTCAGTATTATGTTGACTAAAATGTAAAAAGTACTTGAAAAGATGATGTTGTATTTGCATAGTTTTTGACTGATTACTAATCGTGCTGCAATCTGCCCCCACCAGCAGTCTAATGTACATGAACTGTGGTATGCACTTACTCACAGGGTTACTCATATGCTCAACAAGCTGTACCATGTCCAAATCGCTTTTTTTTTCTCACAGCATAGTTTTAACAATGGAACAACAGAAAGCATGTAATCACACAGTACAGAACACAGTGACAAATAGCAATTACCTCGTTGAAAGCATGTCATCTACTGTCTAGCATTGTTTTCCCATCCTCTTTCCCTGCGTGTCCTCAAGTATCGAACCTACATGGACAATTTTTGTTTTTGCAACGATTAACAATTCTGATTCGCAGCCACATGTGAGCACTGTTGCCGTTCCTTGGTCAGGTTTCGACAGTTTAGCCACCCATAGTGTTCAGGTTTGATGGAGGCTTCTTTAAATGGCAGCCGCTGATTAAGAGACAAAGCTCCCGCGGGACTCTGAGGCCCTCTGAGAGCTTCCCATTCAACCTCTGACTGAGGCCTCTGGAAAACACACAGACTTCAAGTAACATCTTGTCAGAAAAAGGGAGGATCGACAAGGCTTCAGTAATGGTACCTGCCAAACAGGACTATTATTTGCAGCCTCCTGACAGGCAACAGCAGTAAATTTCACCTTATAATGAGGGCCTGATACACTCACGGTCGTTTGAGTGATTTACCTGAGCCGGAGTGATGTGTGTCGACACGCTGGTTTGTTGATGAATGAAGCTTTAAGATGACATGTTGCAAAATGGTTTTGGTAGATGGAGCATGGAGAGAGGCCATGCTGATCACAATGGGAATTTTTATTTATTTTCAAAGCAAGTTTACACTTGAATGTTTCATTAAACTTGTGTTCATAACACAACATGTTGGCTCATTCTGTCTTATCAACAAACGTAATTAGATGAATTTGGAGGATATTATTTTAATTTGCTTGAAAGACTGGTGCTGTCCTACATTTTTCTTGTCGACGAATACAGTAGGACGATGATAACAGATATTTTATTGCCCACTAAACCGAGGCCTGATTCAGCTGAGCCATAGGGCTCAAATCTTTTCCAAAAATTACACGGTTTTCCAACATTTTCCTCCATTTTTTTGAACACACACTGGACGATAGAGTTTATTTTCATGAAAATTTACAATCGCATGCTGCTGCCAGAAATACTCCCCAAAGCACCATGTGCATTAATCTGCAGGTGAAAATAGTCCCCAAAGATACTATTTACTCCTGTCCAAGTAAGTAAATTTCCTTATAACTAAAGTGCACTGCTTTTTGGGGATAGCACAGAGCCATTTGAAAAAGAAGTTATATGTTTGTGGCCAGTGTTTTAAGACTTACAGCTTTAGTAGAAACCAGAGGGCTGAAGGTATGGATGTTTCAGAAAACCCAGGATGTGTTGAGAGAAATCCGGGTCTTTTAGTGGGATTTGTTGACAATAAGATGAATAAGAGACACAAACTTGTAAGAATTCTGTTAAAATATTATGAACAGGACAGAATTAGCAGCTAATTTGGAGAAGACGGGAAATAATTGATGGTTGCCAAACAGACTTTGACGTCGGGAAGCTAACCCCTCTAGAATGCCAGCATCAGCAGAAATCTACCACTAGGGCGGCGTTTTACCAGCTCTAGTTGGTTCAGGCAATACAGAGAAGGTTCTTCATTACACAATCTGTATAAAAATGGCTGATTATTATATTGGCATCAGTCCATGTTGGATAATAAAAAATGCTTAACAGATTCCTGCATTACAGCAGACAGGTGTTTCTAATATTCTGGCCACTTAGGAATCGTACTGGACTATACTGCTTTGTAGCTCTGGGCTTTAGCTAATCACCGGGAATCCCAGTGTGCGATTACTTTGAGGGGCTTTGAGTTGCTGTGTCTGATAGGAGAAGGAAGCCAGCAGCAGTGCCAGCTTACCCAGGTATCCCTCAGTGAAGCGCCCGAGCACTAATCTGAGGAGGCACTGCCAAGCTCTCTGTATGCCGCTTAGAGGCGGACCGAGCGAAGCGTGTTTTTGTGTATGGAGCGTCTGTTTCTTCTCACTTCTCCCCTCCTGCCCAGAACAGAGGGCTCTTTATGGTCGTTTGTAGGGGAAGAGTGGGCCTGACGGCAGAAAGTTGGCTTTCAGACAAGGGCAGCAGTCTGCAGGCGCTTACTGGAAATGGAGCGACGGCCGAGGCTCTGGGTTGGTTGGCTCGGCCCGAGATGGGCAGGGCCGGGCTCGGAGCAGGTTGGCGTCCACACAGAGGCGGTGAATGAGAGCCTGAGCGGGGGAACTCTGAAAGGAGGAGTGAGGGGCTGGTTGTTGGTGGTGAGGGGGGGTCTGCCAAGCGTTCTCGCTCAGGCTCAGGGCCACCTCTCATAGTCGCAGCCAGAAACTACAGAACGTGGACCAATCAGTCATTTGATCGGAATCAAATAATTTGACACATTTCTATTGGGTGTATCAACACGTAAACATATAATATTTGACATATTCTTTACTACTCACTTACCTGAAAGCTTGTATTTTAAAATTTAGAGTTTTTCTTAGTTTTCACAGACGGATACAAAGCTTTGGATTTGTCTCCATCCCTCTGAACGTCACAGACTGATCTCCACATTTCTCTCCATGTGACCAGCCAGTGTGACCCTGGAAAAACTCTTAGATGAACCGTCCCCGATGGCCTTATTTTACACGTAAACACAAACATGTTGTGCACCCAACATGCTGCCGAGAATCTAAACCACACATATAAACACTCGTGTGGTCGCGGCAGCCATCGAGCTGCTAAAGTGTTAGCTTTGATCTCAGGCTCTCATAAAGACAGCTGTTCTGTTATTTTTATTGCATAGTTGTGGTGGATGTGAGTGTCACACTGTGGTCATATTTTCTGCAAAAGAAAAAAAATTGCTCCCAGATTTAGGTGAAACGAGTAGTTTATAATCCATGACAGATTTGGACAAAGCTAAGCTAAGCATCTCTTAATTTTTAATGACGCCAAATATGGAAGCAAATGGACCAAAGAATCAAAGGTTTCTAATAAAAATGTTAAACGGTCAGTGAAGTTACATCAAACCTGAATTCCATTCAGATTTCAGGCCACAATTCCTGACACTTGAATCATTTGTTAGTCAGGCTCGCTGCTTCTCTTTCACCTTCACTGACAGCAGGATGGCAGTGAGTCACTCGTCTGGTCATTTCTGCTGAAGGGGGGCCACGTTTACCTCCACTGGTTCATAAAAAACCTCTCCTCCGGTTTTCTAAAAATACACTGACTTATTATTTAAAAGTTACTACAATTAAATGAGAATAAAATATTTGTTTTGTGTCTTGTTGCTCAGAGTTTCATGGAGACGAGGGCTTATGGAGCTCAGGTCTCCTGATGTGTGCTCGGCTTTATGGAAACACATCATTCACTTGTTCATGTGTTTGTTCTAATTCTGAAAATATCATTTGCAGCCAGTCAGCAAACACTTGCAGCTTATCTCTCGCTGACATTTCTTGTAAATGTTTCGCACTCTGGGTTGGTTCACCTGTAAACCAGGTGCGGATCTGTGACCTACCTGTTTAGTCAAACAGAACACAGTTTCGACGAGAAATGCTTTTACTTTTTAATCTCTGTAACAGTGTGAATTGACATTTAATCAGCTACTGTTTGGACAGAAACATGACTTCACTCTGTCATTCATTTCTTTCTCTATTAGTCATCGTTCCTCTTTCTTAAGTGTCTTTCTGAGGGCTGAATTTCTCCCAGGTGTTCTCACCGAACTATAAGAGTGGGTCCACATGAGCGCCGGTGCCCTTTCAAAGGGTTGTGCCACTGCCAGCGGCCGGTAGATGTTTCTATCTGGAGTTCAGCCCCTCAGGCCTGCTGATAATTACAACACCCACTCGTCTGTGTTTCTGCAAGAAGAGCCGCCGGTTATCTGCCAGAGATGACAAATACACTGAACGCTCTGATGTGTCCAGCCGGCTGCTGCAGAACTTCAGACGAGACTTCGTCTTTTCTTGCCAAAGATGACTGTAGGCAGCTACTTGTGGCTTTTGAGCATCCGGTTGTGGTCTCTTATCATACACCTCATAATACCTGATGGAGGAGACCCTGTAGTTTTGCCCACCCAAACAGACAGAAAATACTCGTCTTGGTAGCCAGGCATTCGAAGGCCCTCGGTCTCGACTTGTCTGTAGCTCCGGGGCTTAATAGAAGAAGGTGAACAAAAGGGGATTATTATGTATTAGCTGTGGGATTCGGGAGGGGAAAGAGTGTAAGTGGATTTGAGACTGCAGACACTTTTGTGAAATAACAGACGTTAAGGCTTGTCTACGAACATACCAATGAAGATCACTTGGGATGATAAGTGAACACAATGCAAGTAATCAAATTAACTCAGCCTGTCTCCACTCCCTCCATCTTCCACTGCCTGTTTTTATCTTCTATTTG
This sequence comes from Acanthurus tractus, assembly GCA_029783725.1. Lineage (NCBI taxonomy): Eukaryota > Metazoa > Chordata > Actinopteri > Acanthuriformes > Acanthuridae > Acanthurus > Acanthurus tractus. The sequence goes on from JAQNCA010000005.1 coordinate 22,156,257, forward strand.
TTTATGGCCCTCTTCCTCCATCTCTTCCTCCTCTGTAGACTTCTTCTTTGCACTTGTTCTGTCTCTAAACTCCAACCATCCTCTCTGGATCATTTGTTTAAAATCTATCCATTTTTTGCTCCCTCCTCACAGACCTCCAGGACTGACGGGGAGTCCAGTCATCTCGGATATTTCCCTGATCCGCCTGTCACCTCATGCAGCGCCGGGGTCGGGTGAATCACCCTTCAGCCCTCCACATCCCTACGTCAGCCCCCACATGGAGCACTACCTACGCTCGGTCCACGGCAGCCCCACGCTCTCCATGATCTCAGCGGCCCGAGGCCTGAGCCCAGCCGAGGGTAAGATTTACCTCACACACTGGCGTAAGATATCGACTCTGATGTCAGTCCACATAGTTGATGCTGCTGATAACAAACCAGAAGTAATAACAGAGAGCAAAACTGCTCTGGCAGACACTCGAGCCACGTATTTGTGTTTCTTCTTGCTCAATATGTGCCCATTAGTACAGCCCACATACAACGTGACTGTCTGATGATATTTCCATATCTGGACCAGTTCTGGCACACACACACACACACTCACACACACACATTCAATCATTCTGGCTGTGTTTCAACAGTGCAGGAAAAAAGCTGTGATTTTTCAGATGTAGACCAAACTGAGGGCGAGGACCCAAATGTGTCAGTGAACAAGTAGTGGACCATAGCGGATCATGTTGTGTTTCTGTGCACCAGCATGCTTTAAAAAGAATGTAGAGTATTTATTATCGAATACATTTATTACAGACACAGATAAAGGAAACAAACATGAAAAACAAACACTAGGAAATGTCTTTGTTCTGCTGTAACTTTATAAGAAGCGACTGAAAACTACAACCTTTGAGCCGGTTCCCATTTGAAAACAGTCTTGTCTGATGTCAGTTGAGAGATTAATTTTGTTGTGATGTGATTGAATTCTTCTTGAGTTCTTCTTGACTTTTTATCTGTGTATTTTAGTGGTTGTGTATTTACTCTCCATTACACTGAACCAAGTCAAACTGATCTCCCTCAGTGGTGGAGTGTTCCTCTCCTCCTTGGCTGCAGCGTGTGAATCTGGAAAACCGTTTCATTTCAGAAAATTTGACTCCACAACGCAGCTGCTGTTCTCAAAAAGCTAAAAAAGAGTGTTGCACACTTCATCTTTCACTTCACCTGTGACAAACTTAACAGACTCTGCAGCTTTTCTGACTGCACTGAAGTCTGGACTTCTTACTCTGGTATGAATCACACAGCTGCAGCAGAAACTGTTTCTGAGCCTCGACATCAGTCAAAAGTAGAAAAAGTCAAAGCTAATCTGTCATCCGGTGACATTGGTATTTGGCTGAAGTATTAAATATCTATTTCACCTCCCAAAGCGGAGGGAAAAAATACTATATACACACTCTTATGCAAGTGCATTATTCAGAGCACTTACCTTTGGCAACTGTGTGACGAAAAGTGAGAAACTTTACATGTTGTCGTTGTCAATGTGTGCATATCTTCAAATGTCCGGACACACCTGTGCCTCCATTAACACCCCCTTACCTGTTAGGACTCAGTCACCATCGTGCATGTGTAGGATGGAAACACTCGGTTTTCTTTTGTGCACAATATGGGGAATAAACTGCGAGTGAGGTGGCGGATCTTTTCAATGGCAGCCATTCTGCAGCTGCCTCCACCAGTTAGCATGAAGTAGGTGAGATTGGAGTTGAGCGGGTTTAGAATTTATGTATCCTGCTCGCTGCAAACCATGTGTGTCTGCTTGGCTGCAGCTCACCCGCTCGCATGCGTTACACTGTTGGTTATTCAACCCAATGGTGATAATTAGCTTTGCGCCTTATACATTTCCCAAAACACGGTAGTGAAGCGCTCCTTTCATCAGCCATGTTCAGTCGCCCTGCATGTGTGTGCATGCTGGTGATTTGCGGGTGCATCAGGCACATGCTTTGCGGTAACATGCAACTCTCCTGCTCATTTGTATAAATGTGTGGGCTGGAAAAACCATGGAAATTAGCACAGACTGAGACATACGGTGCCCCTGAGCCAAACGCTGGTACGATGACAGACCTGTTCTCACTACCCGTGTTCAGACAACAGGTTGGAGGTTGGAGAAGCGAGGAGCCACAGTTCTGCACCCAGGACCCATAAATCACCGAGCACGCGCTGCTGGCAAGAAATCTTAACCCCCCCTCCATCTTTCAGGAGAAGTAATGCGGAAGAGATGTTGTCGCTGATAAAGTGGCAGGGAACTATGGCACCAAATGGAGGGCACTCTGCAGCTTGGCAGAACATAAATAAAGTCTGTGGAAGCATAGAGCTCAGTGGAGCATGTGTAAACCTCTGATAGGGATACCTGAGTGCCACGCATGTGTTGAAGGCTGTTTGTAAAACTCTCACCGCTTCATGTGTGCTACGTAAATTACTGTGATCCTTTGTTTGATGCCATTAGAGTGAAATAAAAATTGCTGGCAGGCGGTTTGCAAAACTTAAATGACAGTATTTGTATAATCAGAGAAGCAAGATGTTGTTGTGAAGGGAAAGAACGTGTTGTAATACTTGTGAAGTACTCGATTCATATCTGAAGCACTTGAGACGGAGCGGTACCATCCGGTTTTAGCCATGTTAGCATTGTTGTTCTGTGGCATAAACAGTCAGTCAAACAAACAGTCAGTCAAACACTTAAGTCCAGTTTCAGTCCAAATATCAAGAACTTACAGGATGCATCAGTGACTCAATGATCCCCTGAGTGAGTTTGTGAGCCTTTAGTTTTACTTTGCAGCTCCGGGTCAAATTTTAGCCTGTTCTGTTTGGTTTCCGACCAAATGTGTTACCACATTCCCTTTCTTTCTCACTTTAAAAGCCCTAAAATAGTAAAAAGAATACAAGCTAGTGTCACAATGTGAGCACTGCTTTCTGCCTGCAAACCAGCAATGCAGGCACTGTATTTCATTAAAAATGAGACTGGAAAACCATATTTTTCATAATTCAAAACTCTGATTGATTTTCTCACAGAGATAACTGTTGGATTTTTTTAAACACATTGAGTTTCTGCATGAATGAGTGAGGAAGTGAAGCCTCACATTGTGTCTCTGCTGTCTGAAAACCAGGCGTTGTGTTTACTACTTTTCCCCAGTGAACCTTTTTGTCTGGTTGAACTGGGAACGGTGGAACTTGGTAGTTGCTCTCTCTCTGGTCCTTCTGTGCTCATATTTGAGGTCACACACATGCAGCAACGCTCTGACACAAAACGCAGCTCTGGCGGAGGTGGTAACGTGATCTGGCAGCCGTGGAGAAACCAGAAGAACGAGGCTGGTTCCTCGCTGCTGGAGCACAAACAAGCTGCCTGTGGACTGTTTCTGCAGCCATGGCCTAATGGCTTCTGATGGATCCAGGCTTTTTGTTCTACTTGTGGGCTCATGTGTGTGTGTGTCTGAGGGTGTGTGGGGGGGGGAGGCCGTGGTTTTGCTTCCCCAGTATCCCACTTGGCCCCCGCCCAGTGATCCCAACCCCCATTTTCCACCAGCATGCATATTAATCCACCATCAGCCCACACCCCTGTCCCTTCGACTCACCCCGGCCCTCTGTGGGGGGAGGGAGGGAGGGAGGGGGCAGGAAGTGGAGGAAAGGGGGGGACACAGGCACAGTCCGATGCAGGAAAGAGGGGAGACCAATCCATCGCTCACTCTTATAGTTCCTGACACTTTTAAATGTGGCTTTACTGGGTGCAGGTGTTAACACATTTTACGTCAACATTACCTCTGCACACTCCGGGTTTAGGGCTTCCTTTGCTTCTCACTGTGTGTGTGTGTGTGTGTGTGTGTGTGTGTGTGTGTGTGTGTGTGTGTGTGTGTGTGTGTGTGTGTGTG